>CADDIJ020001667.1:99604-162982 GCA_902809745.2 Tetradesmus lagerheimii | reverse complement strand
CAGCTGTGTGGCAAAGGGAAGCAGCAGTAAGGGGTGTGCAGTTGAGGTGCACACACCAGCATGTGTGCTACACCACAATGTGGCAGTGGTGGCACGGACAGCAGCAGCATCTAAGCAGTGGCTAACTGCGCGGATTGCATGCATGCACACGTTCCCTGTTGCGTGTCATGCATATTTACGTGTAACACCTACGCGTTTGGCAGATGTGCCCTCTGAATCGGCTGCACTGCAGCAGTACGCCGTTGGTTGAGATCTTCGTCGGCCACTCTATCGGGACACTCGCCGGCATAGCACAGTTACTGTCTGACCACGCCTGACCGGTCTGAAGGCCATGCTTGCCAGACAAGGGCTTAACTCACCAGCACGGCCAAGGGCCGGTCATGACCACGCCGGCGGTCATGACCAAGGGCGCCCGGTCATGATTTTCCCGGAAAACCGGTGAGGGTAACCCCCTAACCAATCAGGCCCAGTTTGGCCTAGTGTTGGTTGCCACAATTGCAACCCACGCAGATCTGCAAACAGACAATACAACTGAACGTCTGCTGCCCCTCATCCCTGTGCCTACAGAAGTGTGTATGTGATGCTGTGTGTAATTTTTGTGATGTGTGGGGTGGCGCTGATTGAGCAGCTGCTGCAGTGCGCTGTTTGTGCACATGCGAGCTCTTATGACTGGCTCGCAGCCTGCTTGAGCTATGAATGCTGCTACAGCCATCTTCTTTGTAACCACCCACATACAACAGCCCCAACTTGAGTACAGTGACAATGAGGTGTGTGCAGTCTTCGTTCATGTTCAGTCGTCATGCTTATGATGATTGACCAAGCACTGGGTGAGCTCAAGGCCATGATCTGCCCTTGGTACACTGTACAATCTGGCGTCCTGCAATCCTTCATACTGTACCCTGGTCACCAGGCTTGAAAGCATCACACCACAACTGTCAAAGTAAAATCAAAATAAAATATCAAAGCAAAATTGCCAATCATTGGCGGGCGAATTATTCGTTTCTGTTGATAGTGAACGACATGAAGTTGACCACAACATGAGTTGTTGCGTTTTGACATGAGTTGTTGCGTTTTGTTTCTGATGATGTTTGGGGTAGCAAGGGGGTTTGCCGACTGGTGTCTAGGAGCATTGCTGCGTATCTTGTGAAAGCTTGGGATGTGCGTAATAGTTGCAAACATAATGGAGCGGTGCTCCCTCTTTCTTCCGCCCCGGGGGGGCGCGGGGCCGATGGCGTTGATGCTATGGCTTGATCTGGTAATTTGATGATGATGATGAACATGAAGTTGACCACAACTGTCAAAAGTAACATGGGGCGACACAGCATCAACGATTTGAAACGCCATCCCGTACCCAAGGCGCGACCCGGGCACCGCCTTCGCGGCGATGGTCATGTTGGCCAGCTTTGACGCAGCTGCGCTGACGTCAGCAGCAGCAGGCATGGGGTCCTTGTTGAAGGGCAGGCCGCGGTTGCCGTCATCGCGCATCAAGCCGCCACTGCCGGCACGCAGCCGGCGCGCAGCAGCTGCAACATGCAGGAAGAGGCAAGGAGGACAAGATTCTTGTCCACAGTGTGATTGGGAATTTGTGCACAGACTCTTGAACATCAGGCCGCCACTGCCTGCAGACAGCTTACAGAGTCTGCGAGACAGGAAGCAGTTAGTACACAGCAGTCAAACAGACACTGTGCCATATAGCCGACATCCTCATTGAAGGGCAGGCCTCAATTGCCGTCGTTGCGCATCAGGCCGCCACTGCCCGCACGCAGCCGCCGCGCAGCAGCTGCAACATGCGGGAAGAGGGAAAATGTGTGATGAGGTAATTGTGCAGTGAGTGGCCAGAGCACTGGCCGCCACTGCCCGCACGCGGCCGGCGCGCAGCAGCTGCATTATGCAGGAAGCGGCAAGGAGGAACAGGTGCAGTGAGGCAGATGTGCTGTGAATGCCAAAAGAACCGGCTCTCTCGCTCTTAGTCTGCTGTAGCCGCTGGAGCAATTTACAGCGTATATGCATCTGGCACAGTGCAAGCCGCCGCAGTCTGCGGCAGACGCATGTACGGACCACTGCGCTACACACAACGCAACTACCCTGCACATCCTCACCTGCAGAGCTGCCGTACACCACCGACGCATCCAGGAAGCCCGTCACAGTGTTGACCTGCTGGGGCACGCCAGCCGCGTCCAGAACAAACTGGCTGCGCTTGAAGTGCAGGCTGCTGCGGGTGCCGTGGGGGCTGGGGGTGCCGCTTTCGGTGAAGTTGGACATCCAGGGGTCAGCGGGTGGCACGGTGATAGGCTGGCTGGAGTTGTCTGCAGGAACAAGGCAGCAGCAGCACAAGAAATGTGGTGAATTTGTACATCCGGCAGCCCCTAGGGTGGCCCAACATGATGTTGATGGGCTGGCTGGAGTTGCCTGCAAGGTGTACCGGAGGCAGCGTCACGGCGGCCCGCTGTGGGACAGCAGGCCCTGACTATTGCCAAAATAGCGCCAAACCAGCAAAACAGCCTGGTCTTGATGAGCCAGCAATGCAACCAACTGCCAGCGCAGCGCTCATAGCCATGTACACTCCACAGGGCACAGGATAGCCGGTCTCGCTGACTGGGTAGCGCAGCAGCGGTGAACCAGCAGCACTGCATGCACAGCACAGCACAGCAGCAAGCAGTAGAGTTGTTGATGCACAGATCGCGGCGGCTGTGCCTGCTGGCCCTTGAGGATGCCGGTGCCATGCAAGCAAGGTGATCACAGCCTGTCACACACTGTGTGGTGTTGTGCACTTCAACATGCTTTGCAAGCTGCAGCACGTTATTGCTGCCAGGCTGGCAGCCAGATCGTGGTGCTCTGCAAGCCAACTTTGCGCATGCTGATGCAGATGCACATATGCGGCACATGCTGCAGCATGCCATGCATGGCAGCATCTGCAAGCCTCCTCAACAACATGTAACTTCTACGTATGCATGGTGCCGTACATCATAAACGACATTAGGTTGACGAAGGGCAGCAGGAGCATGCAGTGGGAACCTGCCATGTCAGCAGTACTGCTGCTCATGTGCGGCTGCTGTCAATGCTGCAGCAGCAAGCCCTCGAATGTTGACTGCATACGGCTTACTTCCATGTAAGGTTTGCAACGTTGTTGCCCTTGCCATCAAAAGGAGCAAATCTTGGCCTTTCTGGGGATTCCTGTGCTGCTGCTGGCAGAACGCCATGCAGCGCAAGCAGCACGACCAGCACGGCGCCAGCGCGGTTAGTTGAAGCCCAACGTGCACCCATATTGCGAATAGAGGGAGCAAGGCGGCGATCAGGTGTTCATGTGCAGCATTAGCTTGCCAGGAAGATCTTTCGGACTCCGCTCTGTTTTGCCGCAAAGCAAGCCGGGATGACACCGTGCGAACCCAAAAGGGACTCTTGCTGCAAGTTGCGGTCAATCCATGACTGGGACTCCGAAAGGGCGCTCCTTGACCTTCAAGTGCCGTGCGACTCCAAGGTTGTCACTTCGGAGGGTGCCACTGTCCGTCGACCGTTTCTGATACAGAGACTCGGAAACCCCAGAAGCGAGGTCAAGCAGGGTCAATAATGCTTTTTGCAGCTGGCCGCGCTGTTGCAGTTGCTGCGCTTGCACAAGAGGCACACGCACACTCAGCATCAAGTGGTACATGGGCTCAATGCTGGGAGCTCCCAATCACATTCTTTGCAATGTTTTAGCATATCTTTGATCACAACGGCCCGCGAGAGCAGCAGCATTTAGCAGCGGCTGCAGCACCAAGGCTTCACCACCCCAAAGCACCAAAATGGCTACAACTTCGAAGCTCGTGCTAGCACACCTCCGCCGGATCTGCTGTGTCCTATCACGAAGAAGCTGCTGAGGGATCCCGTTATCCTGCTGGAGTCTGGGCACACGTACGACAACAAAGCCATTGTAAGCACCCTGCAACAGCAGCAGCAGCAGCAGCACATGCTTCAAGCTGTGCGATTACATCTCAGGTGCAGCTAGCATTGCCCTGCCTTCATGAGCTGCTCGCGGAACGTATTTCGCACGCTTGATGCACGCTGTTGATACCACTGTGGTGTGCATGTGCAGCAAGGATGGCTTAACCTGACAGGGCCCAAAAGGGACCCCCTCACAGGTGCGCAGTATGCTTGCATGCGCGTGAAAGCCTGCGCAACAAAGATACACAATATACCACACGGTGCAGTTCACAGGCGGTGGCGTGCAGCTCATGCAGCAAGAATCATGCTGTGTCCCTGCATCAACACTGTGTGGGGCAGGATATGGTGCCGCAATATCTTCCTCATCTGAGCATGGTGAACAATTGCTCAGCAGGTTGCAACCATGGCAGCAGCACAGCCCACACCACCCGTGCAAACATCACTGCTACTGCTGCTGCTGCTTGCAGGCCAAGTGCTCAGCAGCACAGTGCTGGTGCCCAATGTGGCCATCAGGAAGATGGTGGACACATGGATGGCGCAAAACCTTGAACCCACAAGCACCCCAGCAGCAGTAGCAGCAGCGCAACCGCATGCGCAGCAGCAGCAGCAGCAGCAGCAAGAACAGCAGCAAGGGCCAGGGTACAGGGCAGTGAGTTCAGTGCCACGCGGTTTAGGTGCCAGCAGCAGCGCTCCCTCTGGCGCTGCCTGTGACAAGCTGCAGCTTGGCATGCCTGCGCTATCAGCAGCAGAGCCAGCAGCAACATCAAAACCTGCGACCCCTAAACCTCCTTCAGCAGCAGCAGCAGCAGCAGCAGCATCTTGCGCTGCTGCCAGCAAGCTTGCTGCTGCTGCAAGTGTGGATAGCATCGATGCCAATGATGATAATGATGCAGACATCACCAGCAGCAGCTCTGACCTACCCCTGCCGATGCACTCTAGTGGCGCCACATCCCCAAATGCGTCACACCCCCTGCCTGTGCTGCGTCGAGCTGCAGCATCCATTGCTGAGTCAGATGTAACAGTGCAGTCCTCCTGGAGGATCCCTGCTGCTGCAAAGCCTGTGAACAGCACACATGCAAGCAGAGGGCCAGGAGCAGCAGCGGCAGCAGCAGCGGCAGCAGTGGCAGTAGGTTCACCGCCAAGGAGCAGTGCTGCTGCTTGCTTTGGACAGCGCAGCACACAGCAGCACAGCGTGCACAGCATGCAAGGTGAAGTAGCGGGCAGGGCAGCAGCAGCAGCAGCAGCAGCTTCACCCAGCTTTGCAAGCCCTGCACCAGAGCATGCTGCATACGGATCTCCCCACCACCATCACCACCAGCATCAGCATCCCCACCAGCAGCAGCAGCAGCTCAGTACATCACAGCAGCAGCAGCGGCCACGACAGCAGCAGCAGCAGCAGTTAACGCCCTGGGCAGCTGCTGCGCCGTCAGAGCAAGCTGATCATGAGCTGGTCTCCACGCACTCTGAAGCGCTGCGCGTGCTGTCAGCAGCAGCTGCCAAGGCAATGAAGGCGGCAGCTGCCCACGTTTAACACGGCTCAGAAGGCTCTGACACACCGCCATTTGTACCTGACCCCACGCAACAACACCACCATTTGTACCTGACCCCACGCAACAACACCAGCAGCAGCAGCAGCAGCAGGAATTTAGGCCGCAGCCACCAGCACTGGCAGCAGCTCGCAACACCCAACCACCACCAGCAGCAGCAGCAGCGTTGGACAGGCGTTCAGTGTCACCTCTCACGAGCCTACCACTCTCCCCTCGTGGCTCGCTCCACAAATTCGAATGCACACCGCCGGCATCACCCCGCAGATCTGCCCTGCAAACGCAAGGCAGCAGCTTAGGCTCTGCATTCCAAGCAGCACTCGCTAGCGCTGACCGCATGCAGCTGCGGCAGCAGTCTCCGGAGCAACGACGGCAAGCAGCAGTAGCAAAAGCGCAGCAGCTAGGGCAGGAGCTGCTGCGGCACGGCCAGCTGCGGCGGCAGGCAGAGTTAGCAGCACAAGCAGATGCTGCTGCAGAAGCTACCACGCAGTGCCTGCTGGCATCTGCTGCTGATGCTGCAGCTGCAGCTAGAGGGTCCAATGCAGAGAGTGCAACACATGAGAGTTCTGCTGCTGCCGCTGTTAATGCTGCGGGGTATGCAACGACAGCAGACATAGTGCCAGCAGCAGCAGCGTCCAGCAAGGCGCCACTGAGTGCTGCAAGCAGTGCAGATGCAGCTACCCCCTGCAGCGCCCCAGGCAGCATCTGCACTGCAGACGGTGAGCAGCAGAATCACAGCGCAGTGTCATCAGAGAACGATTATTCTGCGGCATATCTGTCAAGTGCCGATGGAGCTGCTGCTGGTGCTGACAGCAGGGGGTCAAGTGCAGCAGCAGCACTGGCAGCAGCAGCAGCAGCAGGGACGTGGGGGTGAGGTGCACTCGGTGCAGGAGCGGCACACAATGTGGGAGCAGCAGCAGCAGCAGCAGCAGCACAAGGCCTGGCTGTTGCGCCACGGTGCAGTCAACAGCGTTGACCACACATCTGCATTCTTCGCAGCAGGCACACTACAAGCCTTTGAGTCTGCTGCCTGCCCTTCAGTGTCCAGTGCTGCTGTTGATACTCCAAGTCGGCCACACTCAGGCAGCAGTAGCGGCAAAGGGGGGCCACATAGTTCTCCTAGAGGGTATGCCAATACGCAGGCAAGTGTTAGCCCTGGGCCTGAGGCAAGTAATTTGGCACAGCAGCAGCAGCAGCTGCGGTGGGATTGTGTGGCAGTGGGGGGTGATGCTGCGACGGGTGGAGCCAGTCCCTACAGCAGTACCTTGTACAGCAGCAGTGGTATGACACAGCAGCCTGGTCAAGGGGGTGCTGCAGATGCTGCAGATGCTGTCCGCAGTGTGTACAACCCCAGGCCTGATCAACTGCACAAGCACACAGCAGCAGCAGCAGCAGCAGCAGGACGTGCGGCAGCAGGAGCAGCAGCAGTAAGGGCCACAGCAGCTGGTCACTTCCAGCTGGCGGGCATTGGAGAAGTGGGGGAAGAGGAAGCGGCATTCATCATGCACAATTTACAGCAGCAGCAGCAGCAGCGGATGCTGCCATGCAGCAAGGGGGGTATCATCCAGATGATGTCAACCGGCTGGGCAGCAGCTTGCAGCAGCAGCAGCAGCAAGCTGGGAGCTGGACAGCAGCAAACTGGCAAGTGTCATGGCCTGGTTCTGCTGCTGCTGCCAGTGGTGGTGGCTCTACTGCTGCTGCTGCTGCTGCTGCTGGCCACCCTTGGCAGGCTCCTGGGCAAGTGTACCACAAGTTGACTGCAGACAGCAGGCAAGACGATATGGCAGCAGCAGCAGCAGAGGAGGATTGTGTTGCGCTAACAGATGAGCAGGTGGCCCGCATTGCCAGGTATGCTGAGCAGCAGCGTGAGCTGGTGATGCAGATGCACCAGCAGTGGCAGCAGCAGCAGCAGCTAGCGCAGCAGCAGCAAGAGCAGCTGGAGTGGCAGCAGCAGCAGCAACTTGCATGGCAGCAGCAGCAGCTGCTTGCACGCCAGCAGCAGCAGCAGCAGCAGTATGCTGCCAGCGCTGGTCAGGTCGCACGTTATGCTGGCAGTACCCACAGCAGCCGCAGCAGCACATGGGCACCAGATCGCAGCCGGCAGCAGCAGCAGCAGCGGCCTGGCACGCGGCCTAGCTATGATGGAGCGAATTCTGCTGCTCATTCAACAGCTGATGTTGGCCCATGGCCTGGTGCTGCAGCAGGAAGTGCAGCAAGTGGCTTGACGCGGTTTGATGCCTGGCAGAATGACCAGCAGCGGTTGGCTGCTGCACATGCTGCAAGTCCCCGTGCTGCTGAACTGCATTGGCAGCAGCAGCAGGGTCCGTATGTACAGCGCAGCAGTAGCGGCGGTGCAGCGTCTGTTGGGCGCCAGTCAAATGCATCGCATCCAGCCACTGGAATGGATGTACGGCCGTCACATCACCACCGCACGGATGTGGAATGCAGCCAACACAGCTACCATAGCTTTGTGGCTGCTGGCTCAGCAGCAGCAGCAGATGATGTACGGTCAAGGTATCATCACCCTGTGGATGTGGAGCGCAGCCAGCACAGCCACCACAGCTCTATGCTGCTGGCTCAGCAGCAGCAGCAGATGATGTACGGTCAACGTATCACCACCATATGGATGTGGGGCGAAGCCAACACAGCCACCACAGCTCAATAGCTGGCTCAGCAGCAGCAGCAGCAGCAGATGTACGATCACCATATCACCACCCTATGGATGTGGAGCGAAGCCAACACAGCCACCATAGCTCAATAGCTGGATCAGCAGCAGCAGCAGTACCGCCACATGTATGGCCGGCTGGCCCTCAGCAGTACAACACAGGCGGTACAGTCCGGCAGTACAATGAGCAGTACGGTACTGCCAGTACGGCACGCAGTCACAGTGTGACCGATGATCAGCCATTCAGTGAGTCTGTGTACACTGGCGCCAGCGGCTCTCATGCTGTCAGTGCCGCAGCAGGCAGCGCATACTATTCATATCAAGATGGCAGCAGCGTCAGCGGCTCACAGTATGCTGCAGGTCCTCCTCCGCCTATGGGCCTGCAACAGCACCACTATCAAGATCACCACCACCAGGCGTCAAACTATCGGCAGCAGCAGCAGCAGCAGTACGTGCCGCATCATGGTGCCAGCCCTGGCAGCTCAACCGTCAGCCAAAGTCTGCAGTAGCTACCACCAGCAGCAGCAAGTCACCACCCAGCGGGCCTAACCCTGAGGCCCATTGCAACATCAAGCAGCTCCCAAAGTGATGCAGCTGGTGGAGGTGATGCTGCTACTGTTGCGTCTGCGTGGACCGGACAGGGCAGTGTTGGTGCCAGCAGCAGCAGGCAGGGCAGCAGCAGGAAGAGCGGGGCCGGGCTGAGGAGGGTGCTGGGCGCTGTCAAGTACATGGTGGCTTATGACCCCGAAAAATGCTGAGGGCGTGTTTGTTTGTGCCGCCTCTGATGGCAACTTATGCTGCTGCCTATGCCGGCCACTGGTCAACTATACTCTGTTGATACAGGCTCAGCCTGTGGCACGATGCCACGTGTACACGTGTAGCCAGTGGGTTGAAGATGTGATGGGTGCTAAAGGGGCATGGCAGTGTCTGTGCTGGCAGCAGCAGGCAGGGCAGCAGCAGGAAGAGTGGCGGCGGGCTGAGGAGGGTGCTGGGCGCTGTCAATTATATGGTGGCATATGACCCTGACAAATGCTGAGGGCGTGTTTGTTTGTGCCGCCTCTGTTTGCAACTTTTACTGGTGACCATGCTGGTCGCTGGCCAACGGTGCGGGTACTGTACTACCAGTACGGCGTGGGCTGATGCCATACATGCAGCCGGTGGATTGCAGATGTGCCAAGCGCGCATGGCAGCGTTGGCGCTGGCAGCAGCAGGCAGGGCAGCAGCAGGAAGGGTGGCGGTGGGCTGAGGAGGGTGCTGGGCGCTGTCAAGTACATGGTTGCATATGACCCTGACAAGTGCTGAGGGCGTGTATGTTTGTGCCGCCTCTGATAGCAACTTATGCTGGTGCCTCAGGCTATGCCGGCCGCTGGTCAACCATACTCTGCTGATACAGGCTCAGCCTGTGGCACGATGCCACAGGTGCAGCCAGTGGTTGAAGATGTGCTATCAGGGGCAAGGCAGTGTCTGTGCTGGCAGCAGCAGGCAGGGCAGCAGCAGCAGGAAGAGTGGCGGCGGATTGTGGAGGGTGCTGGGCGCTGGCGGCACATGGTGGCACATGGTGGCTCAGCCATGATGACCCCGACAAATGCTGAGGGGCGTTTTGTGTCGCACAAAGTTGGGAGTTGTATAATCATAGGCAATGCATACCTGACAGAAGCATGTTCCACTGGTCTCGCAAGGCGTGCGCTAAGGCTTTGATTTGCATGGTGGCGTATGACCCGGCAAGAATCGGGGTCTTGTCGGAACCCATAGGGTGTGTTTTGGCTGTTGTTTGAGCGTACCCTGTGGCAGGGCACGCCTGATCATGTAGGTTGTGTGCAGGCATCAGACAGCATATTGTTGGTATTGCACGTGAATCAGTCTTCAGTCTGACAAAGCGTCACATGTGCTGCACCACCCAGTTTGAATGCCTTATGATTGTGTTCACATGCTCAGTATCAACAGGATCTTTGCCGTGCCGCGGCCCGCAACAAAAGTCATGATTGGCAGGAAAGCCCATTAGAAGCACCCCATATGCATTACTGTGTTTATTGCAAGTACAGTTGTTTGACGGGGGTCACTTGCAGTCGATACGGTGTACAACAGCCTGCACACGTTCCAGCATCTTGTTGATTGGCGGGTTGCTCTGTGTGTGCAACAACACTGTGGCATAGTGGTAGCATGCACAAAGTGTCAGTGGGCACATGATAGGGGTAGGGTGACGTTGCATGCTTTTCTGCTAGAGTGCTGCTACGTTTTCACATGTTGGCGCACGTGCAGGTAAAGGACGCGAGAGTCACAGGACAACCCAAAGGTGGAGTGACATGTCATGTTGTGACGTCAGACAGGCGTGACGTACATGTCATGACATCTTGACAGTCAGGGGTTTTGTTTTGCCTGCAGGTCAGAGTTGTAGCGCTTGGTGACCCTTATACTTTCAGCAAGCTGGTATCAAGCTCCTGCTGCTGGTCAGAGTCACTAGAACGTTCTGCAGCGCTACTGCTGCTGCTCAGCCCTGTACACAGGATTCAACGTTCTGCAATAGATCTCTGATAATCGGTTCAACGGTTAAAAACTTTCAATCGACACAGTTATTTTGGGTAGAGGACGCTCACAGAGCATTTGACGCGGCAAGGCGTCCTTTGTCCTGGACAGGGCTTTCCCAGCTTGCGTGATACGCGCAGCGCTAAAGCAGCAATGGCGGACCTTGATGAGGAGTTTGCGCGCTTCGCAGCCGAGCTCAAGAGCGTGGAGCAGGCTGTCGCAGCGGAGACAGCAGCAGCAGATGATGCAGCAGCAGCACCACCTCCTCTTGCTCCCCCACCAGTATTACCTCCTCCTGTGGCACAGGTGCGACACAAGATGCTGCGAGTATCACTCAATGTCCTACCACCCCGCTGGCCGTGCATGCTGTATTCAGTGTTAGTAGTACTGCTGCTCGGCACAAGCCATACACTGCTTTGACGAAGCATACGCTTGCAACACAACCAGAATGTATCTGATCTCAGCTGCCTGCACCCTGCTACAGGTACAAAGCCAAGAGCAGCCACCACCACTAGCACCACCGCCATTGCGGCCGCCCCCAGCAGCAGCAGCAGCGCCGCCACCGCTGATTCCACCCCCAGTGCTGCCACCGCCACCTGTGCTGCCGCCAGCACCAGCAGCAGCACATGACAGGGGTGGATACGGAGGGGGCCCCCCTGCAGCAGCAGGGAGCATGGGGAGCTATCAACAGCAGCAGCAGCAGTACGTGGGCCAGCAGCAGCATGGGGGACCACAAGGTGAGGCGACAGGAGGAACGCCGCTGCTGCTGCTGCTGCTGCTGCAACAGCTGGTGCGGCGGGTGTCTGCTGAAGCACGCGTGCATGGCGATGCACGTCAAGTTCTGGTGACTGCTATAATTTACCCCTACTCTTAACTGCTGTGAGTACTGGTCATACCCTTCCTTGCCTGCAGGTTACGGCATGCAGCCACCGCCGCCAGCAGCATACGGTGGCCCTGGCGGCTACCAGCAGCAGCAGCAGGGCGGCTGGGGGCCTCCTGACCATCCAGGCATGCCTATGCAAGGGGGCATGGGTGGCTTGGGAATTGGTGGTATGGGTGGTATGGACGGCAGGTTGCCGCCGCCACCCATGCACCAACAGCAGCAGCAGCATGGGGCAGCAGGCAGTGCTCCCGCAGATGCTGAGACGCTGCGCAAGCTGAAGGAGGAGCTGATGCAGCAGAAGCAGGCGGACGGCAAGGGAGGCAAGGCCGGTGGGGCCGGCGCAGGCGCAAGCAACAAGGTGCGGCGCGCACGTGTGCATTGTTATGTGCGTTAGATTGATACACAGGTGTCAGAGCAGTTTGTCTTGTGTCCATTCTTCTCCGGCAGACAAGATTGCGCGATGACTGGGCTGCATGGTTTGGTTTGCTGCACAGCATGCATAAGCCGCAGATGCTGCTTGTTGCGTTATGCTGGGATGTAACTTGCGGCACGATGGTCAAGCTGTTGACAGCTTTCTACCGTGCTTTGTCTCTACTGTATCCTCCTGCTGCCACCTGCTGCTGCTGCTGCAGGCGATCCTGCGTGACGCTGCAGGCAGGCGCTGCGCGTACGCCATACTGTCATTTGCTGCTGTTGGTACTGCCTTCTTGCCATCATACACTGCTGCTGCCGCCGTTGCTGCTGCTGCTGCTGCTGCAGGCCATCGTACGCGTGGCTGCCGCCAGGAAGTGGGTCTACCCCACGCTGTCCTTTGCTGCTATTGGTACTGCCTTCTGTTGCCCTCATACACTGCTGCTGCTGCCGCCGCCGCTGCTGCTGCTGCAGGCCGTCTTGCGTGAGGCTGCTGACAGGAAGTGGGTCTACCCCACGCTGTCCTTTGCTGCTATTGGTACTGCCTTCTGTTGCCCTCATACACTGCTGCTGCTGCTGCTGCAGGCCATCTTACGCGAGGCTGCTGGCAGGAAGTGGGTTGACCCCACGCTGTCGGAGTGGCCAGAGAACGACTTCCGTATCTTTGTGGGTGACCTGGGCAATGAGGTCAACGATGACGCACTGGGCAAGGCCTTTCAACGGTACCCCTCATTCGCCAAAGCAAAGGTGCGTTGTAGCAGCAGGTTGAGCGTGCTTTCGAGTGCCCGACATTGCTGTTCCTTGTTAGAAGCATCTTGCGTGATTGGCCTGCATTTGTTTGGGCCAAAGCGTCAGCTGTTGTGGCTTTGTGCTGTATGGTTGTGGTGATGTGTCACAGCGACTTCCGCATCTTTGTGGGTGACCTGGGCAATGAGGTCAACGATGACGCGCTGGGCAAGGCCTTCCAACGGTACCCCTCATTCGCCAAAGTGAAGGTGCGTTGCGGCAGCAGATTGAGCGTGTTCTCTGGTGCTCCACATAGATGTCATTTGTTAGAAGCATCTTGTGTGATTGGCACGCATTGGTTTGGGCCAAAGCGTCAGCTGTTGCGTCTTTGTGCTGTATGGTTATGGTGCTGTGTCAAAGTGACTTCCGCATCTTTGTGGGTGACCTGGGTAATGGAATCAACAATGGTGCGCTAGGCAAGGCATTCCAGCACTAGCGCGGCCCTTCATTCGCCAAAGCATTGTGCGCTGATGTGCTGTTGACAGCCAAGGGCTGTTGTGCTGTTGTCGGCAGTGCTCCTGACCCCAGGTCAGCAACAGCGCACATAGCACATCTCTTTCCAGCATGCTGCGGCCACAAACGCGCCCTCCCCCAAGCATGCTCTGTTGACAGACGCGGGGTTTAACAAAATATGAGCACCGCGCTGAATGCCCTCTCCTGCTTGCTCCTTGCTCCTTGCGATGCAGATCATCCGCGACAAGCGCACCAACAAGAGCAAAGGCTACGGCATCGTATCGCTGCTGGACGGCAACGACTTCGCTAAGGCACTGAAAGAGATGAACGGCAAGTACATCGGCAACAGGCCATGCAAGCTCAGCCGCAGCACGTGGCAGGAGCGAGCAATCAAAGGTGGCGGCGGCGGTGGTGGTGGGAAGCGAAAGGACGGGCCAGGCGGGGGTGGTGGTGGTGGTGATGCAGCAAAGGCGCAGCGGACGGGGCCACACGGGCCGAAAGCTAAGTACCATGTGCCTATCTTGCGGCAGTAGCTGCGGCTACTGTGGGCTGAGCAGAGCGTAGGTTGTGTGTTGTCAGTGTTGAGCCAGGCTGCAATCAAATCCATGCATTGCAGTGTGCACTGTGTGTGTTGCATTCAATGCGCACAGTGCACTCAGTTTCAGGCTAGAGGACTCTTCAACAAGCGTCAGGACATGCATTGATGTCCTCTGCTGATGATTGATGTCCTCTGCTGATGTCGACAGGTAACATGCTGATTATGATCCTCTGCTGAAGTGGTGTGCGGGGTCGTAAGCATGCTACTGGTATGGCTTTGTTGGTTACATGATGACCATGAACAGACTGGGGCATCGTGGGGCAGGGGCAGGGTGGTGGCGTTGCAGTCAAGGCAGATGTCAGCGGAGGGGTTCACATGGCCCGTTCGCAACTTCAGCATGATGCAGTATCATTCAAAGGGAGTAGCGGTACTGTGCAGAATCGTCTGCAACAGCTGCGTTGCATCTGCTTCACGGTACGGTAACAACTACAGCTGAGTCGCTTGCGACGTGCGGGTTTTGATGCCATGATCGGATCATCACCGTGATGATGATAATCATTTGTGGTTCACCATCATCATCATCATGTTACCCATTAAGCCATAGCATCAACGCCATCGGCCCCGCGCCCCTCAGGAGCGGAAGAAAGAGGGAGCACTGCTCCATTGTGTTTGCAATTATTACGCACATCCCACCCTTAGTATGATGTGTGTGGTTGGCTGTCCGCAGTGTAAAAGCACTGCAGCTGTTGCCTGGACACTGTTCACATTGCCTGGCAGGCAGTGCCTGTACTTCACAACTAGCAGGAGCAGCCTGAAGTTGAACCAGTACTTTGGACGCGTAGTGGCCACGGTAGCCGTTTTTGCAGGCAAGGCTGCGACGGTCGACTGCATGTAATTTTGCTCATAACTTTCAAAGATACTTATTTTGGGCGTTCGAAAGCAGTGCTCGGGCATAACAATAACAAGCCCTGTCAGGGGATGAGCATCCATTATGCCATCTCGGTTTCAAGGCCCCGGACAGCCAGCCGCGAGCAATCCATATATTCCGTATATATACCTGACCTTCTTTTCATCCAGGACACTCATTCATCTGCAACCAAAAACGCTACGGACAGCCTTCTTACTGGACTTACTGGACGTCAGCTGAGCTGCAGGCCTAGGCCTAGGTGAGCAGCCACACCTTGCGGTGTGATCTTGCATGCAGCGGCAGCTCATGTGTCTGGGAAAGCAGTCGCAGCATGCTCTTGCACCACATGGAAGGTTTGCAGCACATGGAACGTGCTCGCAGCAGCATACTTTGCAGCATATGGATAGTTGTCGCAGCCATGGAAGGTTTTCGCAGCATGCTGTTGCAGGGACTTCGCGCTCTTGCTCCCACAGGCGTCATCACCCGCCAAGGCCGCACGACCATGAACCTGGCACATGCTCCTACCGTGCCAGGCGAGTCTTCAAGGCCCAGGGGTGGGGTAGCAGCTCACCCCGCCCCTGGCGATGCGCCCCTGTGCGTTGCTCTGCTGTTTCACCAGCCCAACCCGTCTCGTATGGCGGGTGTTGGTACGGCAGCACATTTGTGCCTGCCGCGGTGTTCAGTAGGCAGCAAGTGCCACAAGCGCTCTACGGCAGGAGGGAGAAGTTAGCAGGAGCTAGGCAGCTGCAGCAACACAACTCAGCAAGGCAGCAGCAGACAGCAGCAGCAGCTCAGCAGCTGGAGCTAAGAAGAGCTGTCTGTCTGCCTGACACCTGTTTCCTGCAGCTGAGACGAAGCCCTGCAAATTGCTGTGGCATTCTGCACCTTATTAATCATCCTGCTACTAATTGTCAACATGCAGGCGGCGCAGTAGGGCGCAACCTACAGTGCTGACTCCTGCCAAGCCCTGTTGCATGCTGTCGCAGTGCAGGGACATTGCGCTACTTCTCCCACAAGTGACATTACCCGCCAAGACCGCACGGCCATGACCCTGGCCCTGCGAAGCATTGGTTTGCTCTCATGTGCCAGGCGAGTCGTCAAGGCCCAGGAGGCAGCATATAGGTAGCAGCTTGACCCATCTCCTGGTGAATGTGCCTCTGTGCATTGCTCTGCTGTTCACCAGCCCCACCCGCCTTGTAAGGCGTGACCGGTGTGGGTAGGGCAGCACATTTGCGCTGCCCGCGGTGAACAGTAGGCAGCAAGGGCCACACGCGGTCTACGGCCAGAGGAAGAAGGCTAGCTGCACCGTCTCAACTCGGAGCAGGGCACTGGTTGTCATGTGCTTTCATGCCTGCATGTGCCTGCACCGTCTCAACTTGGAGCGGGGCACTGGTTTTCATATGCTGTCATGCCTGCATGTGCCTTCACCGTCTCAACTCGGAGCAGGGCACTGGTTGCCATGTGCTGTCATGCCTGCATGTGCCTGCACCGTCTCAACTCGGAGCAGGGCACTGGTTGCCATGTGCTTTCATGCCTGCATGTGCCTGCACCGTCTCAACTCGGAGCGGGGCACTGGTTGTCATGTGCTTTCATGCCTGCATGTGCCTGCACCGTCTCAACTCGGAGCGGGGCACTGGTTGTCATGTGCTTTCATGCCTGCATGTGCCTGCACCGTCTCAACTCGGAGCAGGGCACTGGTTGCCGTGTGCTTTCATGCCTGCATGTGCCTGCACCGTCTCAACTCGGAGCAGGGCACTGGTTTTCATATGCTTTCATGCCTGCATGTGCCTGCACCGTCTCAACTCGGAGCGGGGCACTGGTTTTCATATGCTTTCATGCCTGCATGTGCCTGCACCGTCTCAACTCGGAGCGGGGCACTGGTTGCCATGTGCTTTCATGCCTGCATGTGCCTTCACCGTCTCAACTCGGAGCAGGGCACTGGTTGCCATGTGCTTTCATGCCTGCATGTGCCTGCACCGTCTCAACTCGGAGCGGGGCACTGGTTGTCATATGCTTTCATGCCTGCATGTGCCTGCACCGCCTCAACTCGGAGCGGGGCACTGGTTGTCATATGCTTTCATGCTTGCATGTGCCTGCACCGTCTCAACTCGGAGCGGGGCACTGGTTTTCACATGCTTTCATGCCTGCATGTGCCTTCACCGTCTCAACAAGCTTGCTGCTCCTCATTGTCAGCTGCAGGTGGCGCGTTGGGGCGCAATCCACAGTGCTGACTCTTGCCAAGCCCTGCTGCATGCTGTTGCAGGGACCCCGCGCCACTTCAAGTGTGGGAGTCTCACAAGTGGCATCACCCGCCAAGACCGCACGGCCATGACCCTGGCCATGAGGCATTCGTTTGCTCTCATGTGCCAGGCGAGTCATCAAGGCCCAGGAGGCAGCTATATGGGTATGCAGCTCACCCATCTCCTCCTCCTCATCATCATCATCATCATGTTACCCATTAAGCCATAGCATCAACGCCATCACGCAGCTCACCCATCTCCTGACGATGCGCCGCTGTGCATTGCTCTGCTGTTCACCAGCCCCACCCGCCTCGTACGGCGTGTAGTGTGGGTAGCGCAGCACATTTGTGCTGCCCGCGGTGTTGAGTAGGCAGCAAGGGCCACACGCGCTCTACGACTGGAGGCTGGCTGGAGCTTGGCAGCTGCAGCAAGACAGCTCAGCAGGGCAACAGGAGCACAGCAGCAGCTGGAGCCAAGAAGAGCTGCCTTTCTGCCTGACACCTGTGTCCTGCAGCCGACACGAAGCCCTGCACTTCGCTGTGGCGTCCTGCCACATGCTAAGTGTCCTGCTGCTCATTGTCAATCGCAGGTGGCGCATCAGGCGCAATGCACAGTGCTGACGCCTGCCAAGCCCTCGGGGCTGTTTCATGCTGTTGCAGGCACATCGCGCTACTTCTAATTGCAAGTTCAGGACTAAGGCGAGTTCTGGGATGCACAAAAAAGCGCAGGGCATGAAATCGAAGGGGGTACCACCTGTCTATAGGGAGCTCTCTGCAAGGGCCGGCCCGGAAAAAGCGCGCTAACGATTGGGGCACTTTCACGCCCGATCCGCACACGCATTGGTAATGTAATTACATTTAAAGTGCTCTGCCCATATGGGATCGTGCATCGGCCACAAATGTCGCAGCCCAAGTCCGCTATCTACTGGGGCACTTTCTCGGGCTTCATGCAATCGCATTGGTGCCTTGAATGCCACCGCATTGGCAGTCTAAATACATTACAAATGCGTTGAGGATGTTGGAGCCTGTATCGGATGCCTTGTCTGTGAGGGGCTGTAAAGTAACACTCAGGCGGCACCGCCCATATCGTCCAGTCAAAATTGTACATCTCAAGGACCCTCACTAACTGTGTATTGAATACAATATCTCGATTGTACTTGCTGTTCTTCGTCAGTGCAATGTTCGTTTGCACAATTCGGGCATGCCCAAACAAACACATTTCCTCGTCGCACGATATTTCAAACGAGAATCAAACAACAGAGTAAGCTGCAACTTTTGTGACTATGGCCTGTCTTCAAGGCTACAGCACTGTGCTAGGCACGTCTTCGACAAGTGCAACAAAGCTACTGCAGGCAATCCAAAAGCCACGTTAGCTGCACATTATGTGATTATGGCCTGTATTCCAAGCTAGATCGTTGCGCTAGACACGTGTTCGACAAGTACAGCAACGCTACTGCGACACACGGGCAGGAAGTTTTAGACTTTTTGCGTGAAACACGCGACTTAGATGTGCTGGACCCAGCACGGATCGCACAGTTCCATGCGCAACAGACAAAGCAGCTGCAGCGCCAGCAGGCTTGGAGCGAGCATACACAGCAGCAGCAGCTGTCTGGACAGGTACAACCACCAGACCTGCAAGACCTTGAAGATGACTTGCAGCAGGCATTTGCAGCTGCAGCCGCAGCAGAGCGGCCCGCAACACGCGCTTGCAGGCAGTCTGAGCGCTTGCAGCAGCAGCAGCAGCAACAACTGCAGCTCCAGCAGCGGGAACCTGAGCCTGGCACACGGCAGCGTCGAAGCAACACTATGCAGCATGCGATGCAAGCAGCAGCACACAACAACGCAACAACAGCGCAACAACGACAACAACAACACACGCAACAACGACGCACACACACACTGAACTTGCTGACGCACTAGTTCACAAGTACCACATCACCCGCCAAGACCGCACGGCCATGACCCTGGCCATGAGGCATTCATTTGCTCTCATGTGCCAGGCGAGTCGTCAAGGCCCAGGACGCAGCTTATGGGTAGCAGCTTGACCCATATCCTGGCGAACGCGCCGCTGTGCATTGCTCTGCTGTTCACCAGCCCCACCCGCCTCATAAGGCGTGACCAGTGTGGGTAGGGCAGCACATTTGCGCTGCCCGCGGTGAACAGTAGGCAGCAAGGGCCACACGCGCTCTACGGCTAGAGGCTGGCTGGAGCTTGGCAGCTGCGGCAGACATTGTGGCACAGCTCAGCAGGGCAGCAGCAGCATAGCATACACCAGCAGTTGGAGCTGGGCAGCTGCAGCAGCACGAAAAAGCAGCTGCACTGGTATATATAGCCGGGGTGTGACAGGGTGGCTGTCTGACACCTGTTTCCTGCAAATGAGAACTTTTTGTTGTGGCCTTCTGCTCTGCTGCTCATCGTCAATTGCAGGTGGCACATTAGGCCCTATTTGTGCGGCACAACTGCATGCAATGCACACTGCTACATTTTCCAGGCCACTTTTCCAGCTGACGCCCTCAGCGCATGTACATGTTGCTGCATGATCATGTCTGCTGCTTGAAGTGCCGCCTTACATTATGCACACTAACGGCTCTGCGAGTACACGTACTACTGCTCAGGCGACGACTAGCTGTTGCACATGTGTGGGCCACGTGGTGCGTACTACGTTCAGCCCATACAGTACTGCAGTTCAGGTGACGCACAGCCGTCAAGCATGCCTTGCCAGGGCAACGTGCTTGCGCGGAGTGGTTATCTGCTGCTTATTGCCAACGTGCAGGTGGCACAATACGGCACAGTACACAGCGCCGACTCCTGCCAAAGCCACTGGCTTCGCAGCCAGCTGACACTCTGCATATGTTGTTGCAGGAGCCATCTGCTGTTCAATGTGCCGCACTCACATGCCATGTACAGTGTACACTAAGAGCTCTGCGAGTATGCGTATGACAGCTCAGGCGACGCCTAGCTGTAAAGCATGCCTGGCCATGGGCAACATGCTTGCGCCGAGTATGTATGTTGCATCTTGATCGCCTGCTGCAGCTAATCAAGGGGAGAGAGAGAGGGAGGGGGGAGGGGGCGGCGGCGACGACTGGCGACTGAGTCGCCAACGGCGGCCGTGTGACGGCCGTCACAGCAGGATGCCATCGGATTGGCGCCTGGCGTCTCTGTTTTATACGTGTGATTGCAGCATCAATTGCAAGTATTCTTGCAAACATCATTGTGCTTTGCATACCGAGTTGCATCCTGAACCGCTTCAAGGTAGTACTAGTAACCAGGCATGCAGGACGAAATGAGGAAGCTCACTGAGTTACACTGGGCCACTGGCAGTGCGATGGCCATCGCACCCATGGGTACCAGGTGGAACAGCAGCTGCAGCCGCGGCGGCTGGCGCAGCATCTGTCATGATCATCATGAAGATCTAGCCGTACATGACACCATGCACTTTGGTTGCCATAATGATGTGTACCGTGCTCAGCGGCCGGGCTGCTGCGATTCACGCCATGCCGGGGCTGATGGGTACTCCACCGACCAGAGCTACAAGTTGCAGTGCAAGCAACCTTTGCAACGGTTGGCACCTCCTACTGCACTGTGCATGTCATGAAGACCTCCGCTGTCTTGCCTCACTTGTTGCAGATGTCAAGTGCTACAGCGGCGTGTGTGCAGCCAGCCAAAGCGAAAGTGCGAGCCAGACAACAGGATCTGCCGTCCTACCATTGAATGACCTGGCTTGAAAGACCCCCAAACAACACCAAGAACACAGATACCCCAAACAATTGTGGAAACAAGTACATTCCTGTATGGATCAAGCCCCAATCGGGCAGGTTCACAGGTGACACACTTCTGCAGCCATGCAACCTGCATGCTTCAAGTGGCCAGATGCCCAAACTAGCGGCAGGGTCATAGCATGGTCTACGGACGGCGAAGGCGAAGCTCTGATCCAGACAATGCATCCATACATGTGCGCCAGAACACATCTCTGCTGGTCTTCCAGCACGCATATTCGCAACATCTGCATTGTGTATGCGCCATTACAGGCCTGGACATATACCAGTGTTGCCGTGCCAGAGCAATGAATGTTATATACAAGTACCGATCCACGTGTCAAATTCAGATCCAGAACATTGCCCAGATATATCATTGCACAGGTGACTGCTGTACTTCTTGATTGTAGTGCATGCTCAATGTGCTGTAGCTATCACCAAAGCATTGCCGGTATCAGCCTTGCTGCCCTCAAAGGCACAGCGCTGATACACAAAGAATTCATCGCTGCTGATGACCTACATAGCGCAAAGTGAGTCACGCACAGACGTGCAGCAGCCCTTCTACACACCGCCCTTAGCCTGCATTCAGCCACCCTCGCCGGCCTGTATTTAACCCCCCCTCATCCTGCCTGCCTGTCACGTCAAATTCTTCACACTTCCAACCAGCGCATTGTCAAGCAACACAGTCCATTGCTAGACAGTGAGATATCTCGCCATCCGTACGCAAAACCCAACTGCGCAGTGCAAGCAAGGCCACAGGCAAGTCCACAAGCCAATGCAGCAGGCAGACAGCCGCCCAATCAGCCTCAACCTCCCCTCTGCCGCTTGTCGCGCTGTCTCACCACCTCGCCGAAGCAAAGCGCCGCACCATACAAGGCAGCAACATGCTTCACTCTGCAACGACACTGCAACTGACCCTAGCTTGTCTGGCAAATGTGTAGGCTTCACCGCTCCTCAACAAATACAGCGCCTGCAACGCTGCTTGCCCTGGACTGTACGCCCCGCGCGCACTGCTGGCACTGCAACCTGAAACTAGCTCGTCTGGCAAGCGTGTCGCCTTCACTGCACCTTGATGGGAGCAGCCGCTGCAACGCTGCTTGCCGCTGTGCTGTACACCTGGCGCGCCCTGATCACGCTCATGAGGTGGCACAGGCCCATGAACGCCACGCACAGGCAGTAGGCGTGGAAGCCCTGCTCGCCACCCCCAAAGGCTGAAGGGCTCAGCACCACCGCAACAGTGATGGCCAGCTGAGGCAGCACCCTGTAGCAGCAGCAGCAAAGCAAGCGACAATCAGTCGCATGCTGAATGAAGAGAGACACACGCAGTACACGACTTGAATACGTATGCAAGCTCAGCGATTGAATGCATGCGGAGCACAGCAACTCAGACAGTAAGCAGCAAGGACATCACACAAACATGACGTCATATGCAGCCACAGTGTGACAGGATCCAAATCACACGCCCCAGCCAACACCTCGACAGGGTCCGACGATTGCACCCACAGCGCACGACAGGACAGGTCATTGTCCAACAACACTGCAGTATGCAGCACACCATTGCCACAGCACCCACCTGAGCAGAGGGAATGCCAGGCGCTCAAACAGCAGCAGGGAGCGCCGCACCACGCTGCCAGCCCTGCCACCAGGGGCAGTTGCCAGCAGGTCCAGCACCTCGCCAGCAGCAGCAGGCACGCCAGCAGCCTCGCAGATCAGCGCTGCAGCAAGCAGGCCCACCTGCAGCAGAAGATGCAGCAGTGCAAGTAGGCCCACACAACAGACTGAGAGTGAGTGATGGAAGCGGTGACCATGATCAAGCCGACGTATCTGTTGCATCACCAGGCGCAGCGAAGGCATTGCACACCGGTGCTGCAGTCAGCAGGGCCCGCCTATGATAGCCACGTCCACATCCAAGACAACAGGGCAAAGTTGCAACTTCAGCACGAATCAGGTGCAGCAGAACTCGCCAGCGCAAGATCCAGTCGGAGCTGCGGCAGCTGCACTTTGGCGCGTGCAAGGCATCACACCATGTGCAAACAACTTTCCTGGATTCAGCACACGAGAAACGCTCTGCTACTGCACCAGGTTTCCTGCTACATCACCACAACGTAACAATAGTATCACATATGTTCACCGGCAGCAATGACGCACCTGGCTACCCTTGTAGCTTGCCACACTGTAAACCACCAGCAGCAGCGTGTACTGCATCAGCGCCAGCAGCTGCCCAGAGTGGTGTACAGCCCGCGCTCGCACCAGCAGCCACAGCCGGAGCGCATAGTAGCCAGCTGCAGCACACGTCAGCAGCGTTGCCAGCTGCTGCACATTGGCAGCTGCAACCAGAGCGCCCAGCGCGCTGCCGCCTATGACACTGTCAGCAACCACCTTGACTGGAGCTACAACTGCAGGTCCCACGCTGGTCAGCAGCTGCACTGCAACTTCTGGCAGAGGTAGAGGCAGCGACTTTGGCAGCAGATCCAGCGGGTGTGTGAGCAGCAGCAGCACCGCAGCTGCAGATGCCACTGCGGAGAACACCAGCTGACACAGCAGCGAGCAGCACCACGCGCGCTGCATGGGGCTGAGGGTGTTGTAACGCTTGCTGGTCCATGTTGCCAGCAGTGAGGTGATGCTGTGCAGGGCTGCAAACATAGTTGAGGTGATGGGCATCACCCAAAGGATGGGCTGGCGCTGCACGATCATGCCAGCCAGCAGGAAGTAGACTGCCAGCAGCACCTGCAGCACACCATAGAAGCATGGGTATGATTTTCAGTGCAGGTGGCAGCAGATGCACCATGTGGATGATGCCAGCCAGCAGGAAGGTCACTGCCAGCGCCATCCACAACACATATACAGTGCAACAGACAGCAGCGGTGCATCTGTCCAGTGGCTTGCGATACGACCATTTCTCAATCTGTCATGCCGGTGCGGCTGCTGTTACATTTGTGTGTGCTGCTACCTCCCATCAATCGCAACAAAACATCCATCTGCACTTGCAAGTTGCACATCAGCCCCGCCCCGCCCCCAACCGCTGCCCCACCTGTGTGATGGAGTCTGATGGCAGCTGCTGCTGCAGCTCCTGCTTCATCCACGCTACACCATGCCCAGCCACGTCACCAACTGCCACTGCAGCCATGGCGCGAGCCTGCGCGACCGCGCTGGCGTTGCTGCTGCTGCTGGCTGCTGTTGCGCGCTTCTGCCAGGTGACGTGGAAGTCGTGAATGTACTTGGCATCAAAGCCAGCCTCGCAGTACGCAAAGTAGAAGTCGTACTGCACGGCACAGCACAACCAACACACAACACAGCAGATCAGCACGTGCACTCGTTTTGTCATCAATCATGGTGATGGCTGCGGCTTGGCTGTTCTCTTGGCTGCGCTTGGCAGTGCTGTCAGCAGATGCCGACAGCGGTTGCTGAGCGCTGCTCCAGCAGCTGCAAGGCATAACGGCCATCACTTCAAGCACAGAACGCCCACCACTGATCTTGAGCCAGACCTTCTTGCTGCAGCCCAAAGGCATGTGTGCCACTACAAACCACTGCCTCCTGCTGTGCCAGCCCCAGTAGCCATCTTCAGTAGCTGTTGCATGCAAAACCCCAACAACCCACCTTGAGCCAGAACTTTTCGCTGTAGCCCAGAGCCAGGATGTCCTGCTTGCGTGTGTTCCATGCATCACGCCACGCCCTGAGCGTGATCGCGTAGTCCGGGCCAATGTCGCGCACAGCTGTCACTGCGAGGTCGGTGCCGCGAGCAGCCTCCACCATAGCACCCATGCTGGGCAGGTGGCCACCTACAGGGGCAAGAGCAGACGCATAGCAGCATGGTAAGCTAGCTGTCAAGATACTCGTTGTGCAGATATAGCATTGAGCAGCCTCCACAATGGCACCCATGCTGGGCAGGTGGCCACCTACAGGGGCAAGAGCAGAAGCATAGCAGCATGGTAAGCCAGCTGTTGAGATACTCGTTGTGCAGAAGTAGCATTGAGCAACCTCCACCACAGCACCCATGCTGGGCAGGTGGCCACCTACAGGGGCAAGAGCAGGAGCACAGCAGCATGGTAAGCTAGCTGTCAAGATACTCGTTGTGCAGGCGTAGCGTTGAGCAGCCTCCACCACAGCACCCATGCTGGGCAGGTGGGCCACCTGTACAACCATACAGCACAGCCAAAGTAAGCCGCTGCATATCAACCACAGCAGCAACTGTCTGGCAAACCTGCACGCGCCTGCACAACTCTAGGCCAGGACGACACCGCACGCTGCACAACACAGCAGCATATGTGTCATTCAGCTGTAACACACATGGGGGCACATGCCCCTGGTGCACTGGCAGTAGCCTCTGCGCCCCACTAGGCAGCCGACAACCAAACCTTCTAATCAAACCCCGCTCAGCAGCAGCCGCGTGTGCCCACCTGGGAAGATGTGCTCACGGATGAAGTCGCTCTCCCTGCAGTACTTCTCGTAGCGCTCATCAGGCTGAGCAATCACCTGCATCGCAGGCACACACATGACAGGTATGCTGTTGTCATGTGCCTGTTGATGAGCGTCACTTGCGTGATGGTTGCAACAGCTGCTGCATGCGCTGCAGTTTGCAAGTTGTTATCAGCGGCGGCAGACCCCAGGCCTATGTCTTCCCTCTGGCTATATATGATCTTGGCAGCAAGCGTCGCCTCACATAATGCCAGAGCATTTATCTCAGCTGGCCGAGTTGTCCTGCCAGTTCAGTGTACCTGCTGCAGCCCACAGCGCTGTACAGCCGTGTCTCCTTCAAGGCTGCTGGCCTGTCGCGAGATCTGGCTGCCACAAGTGCAGCTGCTGCTCCGGAATCAAGCCTCACCTGGATGACTGCCTTGCCTCCTGGCTTGAGCGCTGCGCTGATGGTGGCAAAGTAGCTGGCCAGGTGCTCGTGGCCCACCGCCTCAATCATCTCAATGGACACCACCTTGTCATAGCTGCCCAGGTTGGGACAGTCCCTGCAGGGTTTCAGAGAGGGGCAGCCACAAAAGCGGTCAACGCCATGGGGCAAAGTAGCTGACCAGGTGCTCATGGCCCACCGCCTTGATCATCTCAATGGACACCACCTTGTCCTAGCAGCCCAGGTTCGGGCAGTCCCTGCAGCGCACACGGGGGTCAAACATGTATAGTAAATGACATGACGGCTGGTGATGGCAGTACTGTACGTCATCTGGTGTCAAAGCGTCACAGGTGACGTGCTCAAGCATCACAACTGCTATGCTGGATGCTGCTCCAACATCAATACCCCATCCGTCCTACACCTAGGGTCATGCTGCGCCATCATCCTACCTGTAGTCGCAGAAGAGCAGCGTGACCTTGTCGCTAAGGCCTGCTGCTGCGACACGCGCTGTCGCCTCTGCCAGCTGCTCCTTGCTGAGCGTCAGGCCCGTCACCCTGCACGCATGGCAGCAGGAAGTCCTGTCAGCGTCAGCACACACTGTTGATTTCAAGCCAGCCAACCACAGACAAATCGAGCGCGTCATGCAAGCAGTGCATGGCTAACTCGTGCAAGCACAAGAAACAGCATATGGCTTGCATGACGTGTGCCGTGCTGTAGATGCAGCACACTGTCACCTAACACAGCTGCATATGGACTGCTGCACCCCACACCTGCAGCCGCGCGTTGATGCTGCGCGCATGGCAAAGCTGCCCCAGCCGCAACCAATCTCCAGCACGTGGTCGCTGGGCTGCAGGTCTGCTGCTGCGATCACTGCATCCAGCTTTGCCATCTGCGCAGCCCTCAGGTCGCCCTGCTGCTCCTCTGTGTGGATGCCTGCGCTGTATGTCATGCTCTGATCCAGGAAGGTGGCGTACATGGCATTGCCTGCATCGTAGTGCTCCTCAATGTTCTTGCGCGAGCCTGCAGAGCAGCAGCAGCACAATGCAGGATCAGCACAAGGCATGGCTGCCATAAAAGCCCTGCTGCAGCTGTGCAAAATCTCGGTGAAGTGCCGCCGATGGTTATGTGAATGTGCTGGGGAGGAATCTGTGGTAGCCACCAAGAGCTGTGAGACCGAGACACGCAAGGACCATCGCTGTGCAAATGTGCTTGCTGACTTGGCGCTGCCGTCGCAGTAGCAGTGCAGAAGAAGCAAACGGCAGGCACAGCCTGCAAGCTGGTGCGGGTTTCAAAACTGCCATAGCAGCATGTCCGCGTACGATGTGTTGTCAGGCCAAGCCCCCGACCCTGACAGGAGCCAGCAAAGTGAATGTGTTACATGCTGCGATGAACATAAAGCACAATGGTCCTCCACACTATCAGTCAGCAGCTGCGGCACAAAGAAAGGGTGCGTTGCAGCTCATGAGGCTGCCGAGAGGACTGGACAAGTTGATGGGTGTATTTGCGCCAAGAACACCCCATTCATCAGAGTAGCAGTGAACAGGATCAGTTTGATGTTCTTTTGAAACAAGGCAGCCAAATAGCCCAGATGCAGCAGTGTATGTTTGCCAGCCAGCGTGGGTTTTGACTTTGAATACAACTTGTGGTCAGTGATGTGGCCACATAAGTGTGATGTGCATTGTCAGCACAGCGACTCATGCCCCCCCCCTCGTTCACTTTGTATGTGACGCAGACAACCACAGCAACAGCCAAAACTACACACTGCTCTACAACCAGCGCTTCCTCTACACTAATTAATTTCCATGCCAGCAGCTCCCCAACCGCGTTTGGCCCCCACCCCATGCATCTACCTAGCTGGCTGTTGTTGATGACGGGTGCGCCGACCTGTTGCCCTCATAAAGCCTTAGCGCACTGCTGCCCCCTGAAGCTACTGGTGGCTATACAGCTATGGGTGTCCTACAGATCGACGGAGCGGCAGCCGCAGCTGCTGCTGCTGTTGGGACACCCCTGCCAGCAGCCCTCCCCACAGGACCCGGCCTTCACCCTCTCGGGTGCTGCTGCGCCTTGCATGCACTATCGTCAGCAGCTTCCTGTTGACCCATTGCGTCAGGCCCAACAGCACGCAGCTAGCTAGCTGGCTGCCAGTATGAGGGCCGCAGGCATGTTGCCAATCATGGTGTGGTTCTGCACCCTACAGAAGCTATCGCCGGCTGTACAACAGAGCACCGCCAGCCGCAGCAGCTGCCAGCACACCCCCTGCCAGCAGCAGCCCTGCCCACCCCACCCAGGCCTCACCCTCTCGGGTGTTGCTGCGCCGCGCATGTGCTGCCGCCAGCAGCTTTTCGTTTGCCCACTGCGCCAGGCCCAACATGCCTTTCTGGCCCTCCAGGTTGCGTGCGTTGGACACCATCAGCGCCATGAAGCAGCTCAGGTCGTCCACCAAGTAGTCGCCGTCCATGTAGGCCTCACCCAGGCCCACATCCGTGCGCTGCACAATCTGCACGCAAAACGGGAGGGGAAGCAGCAGAGCCTGAGAACAGCATCATCAGATGTCTACAAGCCAAAGCAGCTCAGGTCGTCCACCAAGTAGTCGCCGTCCATGTAGGCCTCACCCAGGCCTACATCGGTGCGCTGCACAATCTGCATGCCAAACAGGAAGGAAAGCAGCAGAGGCTGAGAACAGCATCATCGAATGTCAACGAGACAAAGCAGCTCAGGTTATCGACTAGGTAGTCGCCGTCTATGTAGGCCTCACCCAGGCCTACATCTGTGCGCTGCACAATCTGCACACAAAACACGAAGAGGAGCAGCAGAGGCTGAGAACAGCATCATCAGATGTCTACAAGCCAAAGCAGCTCAGGTCATCAATCGACTAGGTAGTCACCGTCCATGCAGGCCTCACCCAGGCCCACATCAGTGCACTGCACAATCTGCAAACGCATAAAAACAAGCAGAGTGACGATGAGTGAGAGGTGCATGACGCTTGCAAGCTGCTGAAGCAACCCGGGTCATTTTGATTGCCGGCATCCTAGAACTGTCGCCAAAGGCGCGTCAGCGCGCTGCACGCTATAAATATCTTGCATTGCTTGCGGCAGACAGGCAGTGTTGAGGCAGACGCCGCACAAGAGCAGGCATCACCATGTGCCACTCTAGCAAGTACTGCTCCAATCGCAAATGTCTGGCACTACACGCCATGCATGTTTGCAGCTTAGGGCAGCCAGCTGCACTCTTCGCATATGCAGCAGGCATGCTTGGCGCATAGCAGCGCTCTGCTCATGCTGTCAGAGGCTCTCACCTTCTTGAACATGTCCATGCGCAGCACACGCACAGTGGCACGCCGCGGTGGCAGGCCACGCCACTCCTCGCCTACAGCAATGCAGCAACAACATCAGCAGCAGCACTGCTTAGCTACAGTGCAGAGCATGGGCATGTTCATGTATGTGTCAGCACGTACACATACGATGACTGACACAGAGAGTGCGTGCAGATCACAGACATGTCCATCGCTGCAGCCACAGCAAGCTGCAGAACAATCCATGCGCAACAAGCACTGGAGCAGCTGCTGTTCAGGGCGCTGAGAAGGTGCATCATCAGGGCTAGAGGTACCGGCACGAGTCAGCTGACTGCATCTGCAAGCAACACACGTGCACAGGTCAAGCTACGCCTGCGTCCAATGAAAAGGGTATTGGTAAACTGCAAGGAACTGTACCTGCTGGCACTGGTGCCGGCACAGTGTCGTCATTGCCGCCGTAGTGACGCTCCTCCCCGTTAGGCAGGATGATGCGCAGCTGGCCCTGGCTCACAGCTGCGCGTGCAAACCTGCACGCAGAGAACAGCAGCAGCAGCAGCAACAGCCAGCTCAACTCCAGCTTCTGCTAAGCAACACAAACAGCAACCACAATGAAGCATACGTATTCGCAAAGCATGATGATGCGCAGAGAGGAGGGGCCTCCCCACACATATGCGCAGACAAGAGTGCTATCCTGCAAGCATGTGACTGAACACCACCCACCTGTCGAACAGGCCCAGCCACAGCATGTCTGTCAGGCCCATCTTGGGGCTGGTGCTGATGCCAGCACCCCACGGCACGTCTGCACCCAGCAGCCTCGCAACAGCCACGCCGGCCTTGATGCCGTCTTCATGGAAGCCATAGGAGGCCCATGCGCCCGCAAAGTACACGCCCCCAGTGCCCTGGATAGACGGCAGGCGCGCCTGCGCTGCATAGGACTCGTAGCTGCACAGGACGAAAGAGCGGTTTGCAGGTGTTGGTGGATGAATGACACACGCAGCGAGGAATGGTCTGTCATGACGACCCAGACACAAGAGATTACGCTGACAGGCAGCTGCTAGCATGTTGTATGCTGGCAAGAGTATGCAGCTTGCTGGAGCCGCAACACATGCAGAGCCACAGCAATGCAAGTGTTGCATCACCATTCAGCGTCTGCCAGTCCAGCTGCCCACCTGTACACGGGGTGTGCCAGCTGCAGCTTGCGGATGATGGTGTCTGCTGCAGGAGGCTGCGGCGGGTTAAGCGTCACAATTATCTCGGGCGCCTCCGCTGGCAGGTGCTGCAAGCGGTTCAGCCAGTAGCTGACAGTGACAGCAGCCTCATCAGAGGTGCCAGTGCTGCCCTGCAAGCACAAGACGCATACGGACCAGATGTGAGCCCCAACACAAGTTTAAACATGGTTTGCAGCATGGCAACATACCTGCAAACAGCTGTGCATGCGATAGCCTGTCCTTACCCAGGCAGCCATTCAAGAAGTATCACAGACTTTCTGTCAAAGCTTGTGTACGTGTTCATGCTCAAACTCATGATCAGGTTCATGCCCAAGCTCTCACCAGGAAGTTCCAGCTGGCCCACGCCTTCTTGTCAACAGGCATCATCATCACATCCGTGTGCAGGTAGACATCATTGTTGTTGTATGGGATCGCAGCCAGCACTGCCCGCTCCTCCTTGGTTGCAGCCTGCCCCAAGATCTGCAGACTGATGTCGCTGTGCGTTGCCAGCACAACTGCATCAAAGCTCTCCTGCTTGCCTGCTGCTGTGGTGAGTGTGACGCTGCCGTTGCTGTTGCGCTGCAGGGATGAGATGGGGGTGCTGGTGCGCACGTCCGGCAGCTCTGCAGGCACATCAGCATTGACCACAAGCGACATGAGCATGGCTTCAAGCTGCTTGCAGGAAGAGTAGTTCTCTGCACTCTGGCTGACTGTTGATTGCTTCCCAGACAGCGTCGTCCTGCCTGCACCCTGGTCATCATGCTGTAACCGTATCATTGCTGCTTCTGGCAACATGAAACGAACACTGCTGCTCCCCGTGTTCACCTCACGCTGCTCACCTGCGAGCACCTTGTCCACGTATGTCTTGCTGCGCCCCTTGACCACACGCCAGCAGGGCCGCTGCACCAGGTCCAGCAGGTGGTGGTTGACCCAGAAGCGCACCAGCATCTGCACAGGGAAGGCCAGCACCTGCACACACACAACAGCGGCAGCAGCAACAAAGCAGGGCCCACACAGCGGAGTCAGACCGGACACGCGTGCTGCACATGGTTGTGCCTGCTGTGCAAAACTGCTGAAAAGATACACAGGGTTTGCTGCGTTGAACGCGTCTGCAATGTCCTGCAAGCATTTACACCAGGGCTTGGGTGCAGACTTTGCTGCAAACTTGCCCCAAGCCACGTTGCTACTGGTCCATGTGCTCACCGTTGCGTTGGGCACGCTCCACACTGCTGCACACATCGGCAGCACGTAGTTGTTTCTGAAGGCCTCGCTGTAGCCCTGCTCCTGCAGGTACTGCCCCAGTGTCATGCCCTTGTACACGTGCGCCTGCGCAGCGTCCAGCACCTGATGACAGCAGCAGCAAGACAGCGACAAACAGCATTAAGCATTGTGAGAGATACTGTCGATACTGTCGACAGAGCAACAACTGAGCTGCGCCAAGTGTGCGTTGCTGCTTCACGCCTGTACTTGCAAGCGCAACAAAGCAACTGTGCTGATGCTGATCTGACCACTGCTAGCTGCTTCTTAATGCCACATCCTGCATCCTAATCCCGCTGCTGGCCTGCCATCTGCAGTTGCAGCACTGTCCTGCAAGCACAGCTTGCCATGTCCCCTCCTGCCAGCCAGCAGCTGTCCTGCAAGCCAACCCCTCTCCTGCAAGCCAGTCAAGGCCTGTCGCTCACCTTTGGCGCCTCGCGCCCAAAGCGGATGACGTCATAGATCATGCGCAGGAAGCTTGGGCTCAGCAGGTTGCGCTTCTGCACAAAGATGGTGCTCAAGTCGTGGCTGGCCCACTCCAGCTTGCCACCATCCATGGACAGGCTGAATGACATCTCAGAGGGCTCTGTGTCAACGCCAAGAGCATCCAGGAAGCCCACAAGGTTTGGGTAGGTGGTGAGGTTGTAGACCTGCAGGAAGATTATATGCAGTGGGGTGATGCAACATGGGGTTGGGCAGCAAGGAGAGGGTGGCAGATGGCCAGAATGAGCCAGGCAGAGCCTGTCCTCTCGGAGAAGTGGAGAGATGAATTGCAGGCGAGAGGTGAGGTTGGACTGCACGGCAGATACGTAGAAAGGATGCAGCGGTGGTGATGATGCGGTGCAAGTGCGCTGACCGACAAGTGTGTGAGAGGTGTACATTAGGGTTGTTGCGTGCCTGCTTGTTTGGTGCCTGTTGTGGGCACTGGTTGCACAAATCTCATGCTGTTGCCGCTGGTGTACATCTCCGTGTGTTAGTGGCGGGGCTTGTGCTTGGAGATGCAACTGCCTACACGTGTGCAAGCAAACTGGCGCTAGCTACTGTGCCCAAGGCCTGAACCTGCGCATACTGCTCTTAGTACAGCTGTGGCTGCAGCAAGCTGAACAGTCAGCGTGACCTGCTGTTAACTGCTGTCATACTTTTCCCCCGGCACTGGCTGCCTGGAGTGCAGAGCAGGCTTGAGCCATAAGATGGACAGTACACCAGGCGCTGGTGACCAGTACTGCTGCTGTCACTACTGCTTCTTAGAGCCTCCTATACGCAGCGCAAGCACCAGCACCTGCTTGTAGCTTACTTGGAAACCAAGATCAACGGGCCACTGGCCAGTGCTGTCGGTCAGCGTGTGACCACCGCATGAGGACTCGGCCTCAAACAGGGTCACCTTCGCACCGCTCCTGTGTTCACATCAAGAACATCAAGATCTGCTTATTAGAACGCTCAGTTTAGGTGCCTTATTGCTGTTGATCAAGCACGGCAGCTCAGGCACCTGGAGCTGCAGGCCCGACAATCGAAACTCCTCCCAAATCCCTCCTACCTGTGGAGGAGCCAAGCGCTGCTGAGACCAGTGATGCCACTTCCCACCACAGCGATTCGTTTGCCCGACGCCATTGCTGCAGGCTAGGTGCTCTGCTTGATTATGCCACTTTGCAGCCACACACCACACAGCAGCAGCTCAGCTAGTGCTGTTGGCTGTCAGCACCGCTGGCACGCGGGGGAGACAGCTCAAACTTCAACGAACGGACGTTGTTTGGCAAGCAGCAGCTGCAGCTGAACGTGATGTCTGCCTGTCACAACCCTGACACCTGCGCCCTGCAGCCTGAACCTGAACATTCAAATTGTTCTTACACAGTAGCCGCCAATTTTGCAACAGCAATGGCAAGCAGCCTTGAAACAACTTAAAAGTGGCACGAACACAGAAAACAAGGACTTGAACAGCACCACCCGTACATCGTTCTCATTTGCGCCAGTGACAAGAGCGCTACGCCTGATCATGACACTTTATCGTACGATTTGATCAAGCCCATCTCCAATAAACTCACACACAGTGCAGTGACTGCAGTCGTTGTTGGGCAGCAGCAAGCATCAACTCACCTCAGCAGTGCCTGCTGGGTGAACGTTGAAAACCATTCATCAACATCAGTGTGCCACGCAGTTCAGTGTGTGTATCAGCTGCAGCACAGAAAATTGCAGGCAGTGTCAGGCCCTGCGAATTGCGTGCAACCTGAAACACATCGGTTGCAACCCACGAACCTGCTTGCCTCCTTGAAAACAACGCTCCCGCCCCACACCAGCCACCATAAACTTCATAATAAGGGCGGCCCTTGAAAATCCAAAGCGCAGTCTAATCATCAACCCACAGCAAAGTGCAAACAGCCTCACACCCCGCATGCTGTGGAGTAAAGAATAAGCTTGATCCCTCCAAGTGTGAGTGGCAAGCTAGACGACGCAGTGAGTGCAGTTGTTGAAAAGTAGCGCATGCAGCTGCACAACGCACAAAGCAGAGCGCGCATGCAGCTGCACAACACCCGCAGAAGATTGTAAAACCACCCACCAGAGGCAACCAAAGAAAGAGTGCAAAACGTACCAAAGAGAACCTAGTGAAACCCCACTTTGCAGATATGTTCTCCAGCCCAGCACTGGCTGCAGGCTACATATGACTAGCGCATGGGCTACAAGGGGCACGACAAAAAGCACCCGCCCTGCAAACTGAACACCACATGCGTTCCTGCAAGCAGGCGCTGCAGGAGCCAGGCAGTGGTGCACATGTACAGCCGCTGCCATACCAGCACAAAGGGCTACAGTTTAGCTACTCTTCCAATCCAAGGCATCACCCGCGTTGTGCATGCAGGCCTGCTCGCAACCAAGCATGCATACTAAATGTGTTGAGGCTGCGAGTGATGAAGGCCTGCCTGCACTCTGCTTGTTTAGGTGTAGCACTGCCTGTGGTGTGAGACAGCACCAGCCATCTGCACTTCAAAGCTAAAAGCTCAAGGATAAGCTGTGCATGCAGCCAATCGCAAATGAAATATCACCAATCTGGCCACCCAGTTGCCAAGCAGTTGGCCAGAGCTTGCTGCATGCTTGCGTTCGCCAAGCACCACCTGGCATACAACCGCACACGCACCCATGCAACCAGGCTGCAACCAGGTTGAGTTGATGGTCCCTGTACAAACGGACAAGTTGTGTTCGCATGACATCAACCAACAATGCTACCACCAGTCAACTCGCACCCAGCACCAGTCTCAGGGCAGCAAGCTCATACACAGCTCAGTGGTTTCACCAAGCAGGGTCTCCCACTGCCCCTGGCCCAACAACATCACATGCCGGTCATGGCACAGCTACAAGCTAATAGACGTGGCCCTGCTAGAAGCAGTAGCGGAACATGTACAGGTTGGCAACAGCGACGGTGGCAATGGTGACTGGGACTCCAACCCTCATCCAGCCCAGGAAGGTCATGGAGAAGCCTTGCCGGTCAAGAACTGCAAGACAGCAACAAGCACAGCATGCAAGGCAGGCGGCAGCACAGCAGTCAGCATCAAGGCGTCAGCATGCGCTGAGGAACGTGCATGTGCAGCAGATACACCAAGATGCAGGGCATTGCTGCGACGCAGTCCTGCAAACAATATAGACTAGCATGCGACATGCAGACGCTGCAACAACAATCCGTGATGGCTGACGAGAAGAGCATTGCTAGCGTGACAGTGCACGTCAGCAGCGGCAAAGCAGCTCACTTGTGGCAGTGACAATGTTGGCGCTGGCGCCAATGAGTGTGGCGTTGCCTCCGAAGCATGCGCCAAAGGCGAGCGCCCAAGCCAGCGTCTGCAGTCACAAGCAGCAGCAACAGCAGCGTAAGACGCCTGCAAGCTTCTACAAGCAACCGCGCGCAAGAGAGATCCGGCATGTGCGCCGTCTGCTAGGCGGGTATGCAAACATTACCGCTACTTGAGCATGACTGCTGTGGACGACTGTTGATGGCCAGTGTCAATCTGTGCGGTGCAGTGTGGCATGTATATTCTGACAGTTGTGGCAACTGCTGATGTGGCCTGTTCACCTTAATTTCAAGGCCAAGCCCTGAGGAAGCCAGGTAGTCAATGACAGGCACCATCCTACAGAAGTAAGGCACACGATTCAGTGAATAACAAGATAGCCATGTTTCAACGAAGTACGGCAGCTGCGAGTGAGACGCATGGGCTTTTGTACAGGATATCAATGCAACCATGTGAAGTCACGCGATGGCACACTGGAGCATGGTGTGACACAGAACGTTCCTGCTGGTAGCAACAGGTGCCTCATGCTGCTGCATGTTGCTGTGGCATTCATTCCATGCACAGCTGGACTAATCACTACTCACGTGATGGTGTATGGGATGTTGTCCTGCAAAAAAACCCAACAAACAGCAACACAAGTCGTCAGGGGATACGATCAACGCCATCACAGCCATTTCAAAGCAAGCAGAACATTCAAAATGCTGCACGCTGGCAGTTGCAGTGGCATGTGCACAGGACTGCTTGTCCAGCACTCTGCAAGCAAACCAGCTGCTGTTACTGTTGAGATGCTGAGACGTGCACAGTGCAACAATCTGCAACTGCCTATAGCTGATATCCCTGCTCACCAGGATGCCGCTGATGAGAGCACTTGCCCACAGCAGGATTTGAACAGCCACCAGTGTGCGCTGCTGAGCTGGCGCAGATCTGATGATGGACTCCAACCAACCGCCTATCATGTCAATCATGCCGATCTCTGCTGCGCACTCCACCATGACAAACTGCGCTGCGAAGAACAGCAACATGTCCCACTCCACACTCTGCAGAAGAAGCAGAGCCACCACACCAGCGTCAATAGCCAGAAGCAGCAACAGCAGGAGCTGGGGTTAGAACAGCGTCAAAGGCAGCTTTGGAGGCCTGCTGCATTTCACAGTGGCACATGTAACAGCCGTATGTCTGAATGCTGGTGCAGCTCTTGCTGCTAACACTGACAATAGGCATGCTACGCGGCTAGGCTGGTAACAGAGGTTGCATTAGACGCCTGATAAAAGGCAGCAGCAGATTGTACTGCATCGCTCACGTGCATGATCTCCTCCACATCCATCCTGCTTGTGATGATGCAAAGAATGGAAGCGCCAATGATCGCAAACCTGCAGCGGCAGCAGCAACCGCAACATCAACGAAGCAGCAGCAGCAGCAGCAGCAGCACTACAAAGGCGCCAACCACAGCATGACCTCTGCATGACTGATTCAGCTGACGGCAAGCGTCCCAGCTGCGAGGCTGCACCTTGGTGCTCCTTCAACAACAACAGACACTACTGAAGCGACAATTACCACAGCATTACACGACACATCTGCTGTGCTACACCTGTAAGCGCAGCTGCTCACCAAGCTGGGTCCAGGTGGTGCAGCGGGTGCAGCAGGAAGCCCAGCAGCACCACAAGCATCACATAGCCTGCAGCAGCACGCAGCAAGCACGCAACATAACGTCAGGTCAACATTGCTGTGTGCACACAGCAGGTGCAACACACTGCCCGCAATGGAGAGCACATACAGCGGCAGGGCCATCCGCCCTCATACACGGCCAAAGCCACAGCCACAGTCAAACTGCGTCGGCTGCTGGTCTGGCAGCAATTGTAATACATACACACAGCCGTAGCCATGCATGCAGGGGCGCTGCAACTTGCAACTCGTCGTAGTAGTATACGGCACGCACCTGACTTGGCCATGAGGTCCCAGTCTGTCACTCTGTACTCGCTGACTGTGCTGAGCACCTTTGCGTAATCAGGGATGGGTCCCAGCAGCTGGTCGCGGTACAGCCAAAGGATCAGCACCGCAGCCGGAATGCTGGCAGCAATCACACCTGCATGCCATTGATGGTGTGGTGGGTTCAGACGACCAGGTCCAGAAACAAACAGCAGTGTTGTATACGGGGGGTTGGGGCTGGTTGTTTGACAGCGCGTGCAGGGATGTGCCAGGTCTACGAGCCCAGCTTGTGCATCAACCAACGCTGGCTGCCGCGAACTCAGTCAAACAAAGCTTACCCGTGACACTCAGCATCTGCCAAATGAAGGATGAACCCATGAGCTATGCGTGGTGTGCTCACACTTTTGACACCCATGTAAGTCAAGGGATGGTGTGCGTCACGGTGAGATACAGTCATGCGCCTGCACACCTTGTAGCATAGCAGCCGCCAGCTTCTCACCTGGCGCCAGGGGATGACGAAGTCCACAAAGTCCAGCTTGTGCCACAGATCCCGATGCCGCAAACGCAGTCAAATACAGCTGTTACAAACCTAAAACCTCAAGCCGCAGATGTCTCACCTGGCGCCAGGTGGATGATAAAGTCCACAAAGCCTAGGTAGCGCTGCAGCGCAGTGCCGATGATGATGTTGGGGGGATCACCAACCATGGTGGCAGTGCCGCCTGCAAGACACATCAACACAGCAGATCTCTAGACGTGCAAACATGCATGTGTTTGCGACACACGTATGCGGAGCATGCAGTAGGCAGCCCTGAGACCGGCGCAATGCGTATGTAATGAACATGGACAACATATGGATTGACGTCGTGTGCTGGCCACTGTCAAGTGGAAACCAAGCTGCCGATGCTACCACAACTGCATGGCATGTTCTGCGACTCACCGATGTTGCTCATCAGCACCTGCGCAAACATACAGAGGAAGAGAGGGCAGGGGCAGCCATAAGCATGTCAGCCACTGGACACATGGCGCATGCCGAGCAAGCATGCAGATACATCGCATACACCCATACTCTACACACTGAGAGCCATGCACGGCATTGTATCAAGACGTGCGCCCACGCAAGTGTTTTGGGCGTGCACTCACTGATGATTTGCATTACATACATGTTGGCCGAACAACCCATGCCGCATGCCAAGCAATGCTGACAGACATGCGCAACTGACGTAGCAGATCCAGGCGTCGTTCACCTGAGCCATGAGCATGGGCCGCGGGTCCCTGCCATTTGCTGTCTTCATCATGCTGATGGTGATGGGGCCCATCAGCAGCATTGTCGTCACGTTGTCCAGGAACGCAGACACACCAGCTGCAGCAGCATGGAAGCCAAATAGCAGATGTCTGTCAACCTGTGTTCACAGTTCATACCTGCAGACGTGAACACTGGCACAACATCCGCAGGGTGTCATTTCTTTGTTGGGGAGCGCAGACACCACAACTGCAGCGGCCGCTGAGCGAGCTAACAGCAGGTGTATGTCAACAGTTGTTCGACAGTCAAAGCGCAACAGCAGGGCATCAAACGTTTTCCAGGGATGCAGGAGCACCAGCTGCAGCAGCACAAGAATGAACTTGCATATGCGCAACCGAATGACTCGTGTTTGTGAGCTGCCGTGAGCTGTTGATGGTGGCACAACAGCAGCCACAGGCACGAGACATCAGCAGCACCGGGCGATGCAATGGCTGCAACGATTAGCGCTAAATGCTGCGTCCACGGGCAACAGCCAGCAGCAGCCATGCCTGTGACACCCGCCTCAAAGTCATTACCAAGAACATACACCAATAGCCAGCGCGGGTGCCGCCGCTACTGCCGTCTCCTGCTCGCACCTGTGATGTGACTGCCTGTGAAAAACGCCTCAACAACAGTTGTAAGGTACACCAACAGCCACCGCGGCTGCTGCTGCTGCCGTCGTATTCCTGCTCGCACCTGTGATGTACATCATGAGCACGCTGAGCAGCCACATCTTGCCCCTGCTGGCCTTGAGTGTGGCTGCGCACAGCACCTCGAAGAGCCCCGTGTCCTTCAGCTTGCCCACCAGGATCATCATGCCAAACAGCAGGCCCAGCGTGGACTCGTCAAGGAACTCCGTCACCTGCAGAGCAGCGTACACGGCACGTGCATAGTCTGGGGAAAACAGCCAACTCCACAGCAAAGTGCCCTATGCTGTGAGCACATATTGTGAGCAGCCTGGCCTATGCAATTGTGAACATACATAGTGAGTACCCTGCCCTATGCAATTGTGAGCACAGGGCAGCGTACAGAGCGCACAGAGCACGTGCAGCACACATGCTGAGGCGCAGCAACTCCAAACATGACAGGCCCAACGCATCCCCACAGTACGCCGAGAACAGCCGACATGGCCACTGGTATCAACCAAGCCGCCTGCGCGTTCTACACCTTCAGTAAATGTACGCGATCGCACACGTAGTTATGTGCTGCTGGACTCAGGGACTCCTGCCGCCTTGTATCGTTGGCCCTGCTGCTGCTGCTGCTGCTGCCGCAGCACTGAATCTCACCTTTGCGAGGCTCGGCGTCAGGTTGCACCACAGTAGCAGGCTCATCATGGCAAACGCAGCCACAAACGCACACCACATGCGGTGCACCTGCACATACACACATAACAGCAGATGCAGCACAATCGTTACACCTGAGCAGTGATAAAACATTCAACATGGTGCTGTGCTACGTATCCGACCCGGCATGCATGCGAGCAGTTGACGGACCAACAGGGAAGCATATGACATAAGTGCTGGCTCAAACCCTGTATTGAAGATGTGCGAATCTTATTGCTGTTAACTGTACTGCTGCAGATCCTTGTCTATTACAAAGGCCACCAGCATGCTCAGCATTACGACTAGTTTTACAATCCCTCTTGACGGAGGTATGCAAAACAAACAAAGTTGTTGATGGCAGCTTTTGTGTTGGCACCGGCCGCTGCGCACCTTCTCTGTTGCGATTGCGACCAGCATGCACAGCAGAACAATTAGGTTTACAAACAAGGTTGTTGGTGGCAGCTGTAATGTCGGCACCAGCCGCTGCGCACCTTCTCTGTTGCAATGGCAACCAGCATGCCCAGCAGTATGACCAGTGCCAGCCAATTCTTGGCGTATCCCAGCTTGCCAATCTCGCTGAAGTGGAGCTCAACAGCAACCTGCAGCAACAGCAGCAGCAGCACATGTTCAGGTACAGAAGGTGGTGTCTACGGTATAAGACTTTATGTGAGTACTGTATGTGCGTTGACTGCAGACAGCCAGCAGCGCTGGCATGCAATGTGCCTGTTGTTACACTGCACAGAAGTTGAACCTGGGCAGGTGTGTGCAATCGCAGCACAGCTTGTGCAATTGCAGGCTACCGCGACACACCAGCATGAAACGACGAGACACCAGGGCCAGTGCGGCGGCGCTTTGAAGTACAAGCAACGAGCTGAACACATCATAATACACCTGACACTCGACTAAGGCTCACCTGGCCTGGTGTGTTGAGCGACAGCACCAGGAAGTTTTCCTCACCAGCCCTGAACTCCTGCGTCAAGCTGCTGCTGGTGATGGCAGCGTTACACTTCACTGCCTGGCCCTCTTTCAGGTTGCAGGAAACAGCATGGCTCACAGGGTGGAAGCCGTACGCGTTAGGCGATATCACCGTAGTGGGCAGGTCTTCTATGCTCGGTGCTGCTGCAGCTGGTGCGGCTGCCTTGCTGGTGTTGCGTTGCACGATTTGCAAGGTGAGCTGGGGCGGCGCAGTGGGGGGTGCGTCGCCTGGGGGTGCTGCTGCTGCTGCTAGCACGCGGCGTGCGTGGCTGAGCTGCTGCTTCATGAGCTGCTTGGGGTGCAGCTCCTGCAAAGCTGCTAGGTCCTGCAAACATGACAGACACGGGAGGACATGATTGACATGAGCCACGCGTGGTGTGTTCACACCTGACACCCGAGGAGGGTGCGTGTGACAACAAGGAAACCTCATGCGCCTCCGCACCTCCTGCCATTACAGAGAAGAGGGCATGAGCTGAGTGCTGCTCCAACGCATGTAGCAGATGGTCCTGCGCACCAGCAGAGCGATGGTTATCGCTCATCATCGACTGGACAGTTACCTGGCAAGACCGCCCTGCAGCTACTGCTGCTGTTGAATCAGCTCTCCCAGCAGCGAACAGTGGCTCCAGCAAGGCACTCTGCCTGCTGAATAACAACAAGGAAGCTACCATGACAGCTTATGCTCTGCACTTCCAAGCAGGCATTATCGCCTGCGCCTGTGGCCGCCACTGCTAAGCCACCAATTCGCAACACACCGACAATTTATAGCACGCAGCACACTGCTTGCACCTGAAAAGCTACTGTTGTCACGGTGTACTCCAAACCCACCTTGAGGGAACGCCCTGCAGCTACTGCTGCTGTTGAATCAGCACCACCAGCAGCGAACAGTGGCTCCAGCAGGGCAGCACTCCGCCTGCTGATGAACAACGAAGAAGCTACCATGACAGCTTCTGCTGCAGTTCCAGCAGGCATTATCGCCTGCGCCTGTGGCCGCCACTGCTAAGCCATCATCTCGCAACACACTGACAATAGCACGCAGCACACTACTTGCACCTCAACAGCAACTGTTGTCATGGTGCACTGCAAACCCACCTTGAGCGACCGCCCCGCAGCTACTGCTGCTGTGATGCCAGCACCACCAGCAGCGAACAGTGGCTCCAGCAGAGCAGCAGTCTGCCTGCTGATAGCTTCTGTGGCAGTGCCCAGCAGACCTGTTCTCCTGCGCCTGTGGGCGCCAATGCTGAGCCACCAAATCACAATACACCGACAATCCATAGCACGCAGCGTACTACTTGCACTTCAGCAGCAACTGTTGCCGCGGTGTACTCCAAACCCACCTTGAAGGACCACCCTGCAGCTGCTGCTGCTGTTGAATCAGCACTCCCAGCAGCGAACAATGGCTCCAGCAGGGCAGCACTCTGCCTGCTGATAGCTGCTGTGGCAGTTCCCAGCAGACCTTTTCTCTTGCGCCTGTGGCCGCCGTTGCTGAGCCACCTTATCGCAACACACCGACAATCTATAGCACGCAGCATACTACTTGCGCCTCAACAGCAACTGTTGCCGCGGTGTGCTGCAATCTCACCTTGAGCGACCGCCCTGCAGCTGCTGCTGCTGTTGAGTCAGCTCTCCCAGCAGCAAACAGTGGCTCCAGCAGGGCAGCAGTCTGCCTGCTGACAGCTTCTGCAGTGCCCAGCAGACCTGTTGTTTTGTGGCTGTGAGCACCACTGCTGAGCCACCAAATGCAACACACCGACAATTTATAGCACGCAGCACACTACTTGCACCTCAACAGCAACTGTTGTCGCGGGGTACTCAAGCCTCACCTTGAGGGAACGCCCTGCAGCTACTGCTGCTGTTGAACCAGCAATCCCAGCAGCAAACAGCGGCTCCAGGGCAACACTCTGCTCGCTGACTGCTTCTATTGCAGTGCCCAGCAGACCTCTCCTCCTGCGCCTGTGGCCGCCTGTGCTGTCACCTGCTGCCCCATGCCAGGGCGCTGCTATGTTGGTTAAATACAGGTACTTGCTGCATGCACGCAGGCACGGTAAGCAGGCACGGTGCACCGAAGGGACGCCTCACTTAGTGTCATGCGAAGTCATGAGAAAGCAGAAGCGTGCATACAACACATCCAACTAGCCACACTGAAGTACACCAAGTCCGCGGCTGCAGGTGCACATGATGGCCATAGCCTGTTGACGCAGAAGAGCTGCAGCTGCAAAAGTATGTGTATCCTGCACGTATTTGCAGGCACTGCTGCTCCAGCCCAAACTAAACTTCTGCTCACTGGTTGTTGGCAGTAGCTACACGCGCAGCTGCCTAGACACCAAATCAACTAACCCGCCACCACCTCAGCACTGCTGGTCAGTGCTCCCACACACTCTCACATGGGTGCTGTACCGAGCGGTACAAAGTAGGGCTCAGCGCTGTTGACTGCGTGAACATGTTCCAGTGGCTCTGGCACATGCAGCCTGCTCTTGCCAAGCAGTACAACCACCAGCACGCCAGCGCACAGCGCGAGCACCCAGAGGTTCCGCAGCAGGGCTTTCGTGGGGCTGATGGGCTTGGCTGGGTGCACCAGGTGGTTGTGCTCCAAATCATCAAGCCGCTGCGGATTAGCGTTGATAAGATCAGTGGTGTGAGATTGTGCAAAAGGCAGATGGGTTGATAAAGAAAGGAAGGGAGAGAAGAAGGTGGTTGTGCTCCAGATCATCAAGCCGCTGCGGGTGAGGGTGTAGAGACAGGAAGCAACGTCAGATGGCTTAATGTTAAAGGAAAGGAGAGAAGGCAGCACAGTATTGTCGGCAACGCATGTGATCAGGTCAGCGCTCAGGTATATGCATGGCTGTTGCTAGGAGTAGCTGTGCGCAGGGGATTGAACGGATGTCAGCACACACATGCCAGTGTAAAGTAGGCACTGCTGCTGTTGTTGACGATGCTGCTCTGACTGGGGAATGTGCTGCTAGGACACTGTTGCCCCCACGTCACACATCAGGACAGACAGCCTCCTCCTCCTCACAGAACCTCACAGAACGATAACGTTTTCAAAACTGCTGCTGTTTCTGCTGGGGGTTTTATTCACTCTGGCCTGGTAAGGCTGATGGAGGCAGTGACACATCAAGCCAGGCCGCATCACTTCACTCACCAGTTCTATCAACTCCTCTGCCCTGTGCGACAGCACTGCATGGTGGGGCAATGTGCCGCATGTGCTGCTTGGTGCGCTTTCTGTTGCACCTCCTGCCATCTCTACACTGCGCCTGGCTTTCATGTGTGCCATACCCCTGTGGTGCTGCTCATGGGTGTATGTGTCAGAGTGAACGCTGCTGGACACGCTTGTGCGGCCTAAGGGAGCTGCTGGAGGATCGAAATCCTTTGCCAAGGCGTCAACACGATCAGCCATGGCTTTCAAAATGCAGAGGTGGCAGCAAGCCCGTGTCGGTGCGTTGGCTGCTGCTGTCACGTGAGATGTCCCGAGTGACTGTGTGCAGCGCAACTCAGGCAGGCAACTAAGATCGACCACTGTCAGGCAATGCAAATATATCCTTACTACAGTCTGGCTGAGGTAGATCATGCAGTTGTTCCGTATGACAATGACACCCAACACGTTTGAAATTTAGCGCATGTTCATTCAATTCAAGTCCCCGGATGCTCTTGTTTTATTGATAGATGCAAGATGTTATCGAAGCGGAGCGTGAAAGCGTCACGAAACCGCCACTGATACTGGTTTCAAACTCTCTTCCCTCTTGCAGCTCAAGATGCACATGGCCCCACCTACATTTGCGTTGCAACACACTGCTGTATGATTGAGCTCACGCCTTGCATGCAGCCACAGCATGACCAAACAAAGCAGGCAGCAGCAGCTGGGAGCAGCATGCTGCAACAGTATGCTCCACAGGCTGGAGACAGCACCATGGACATCATCCACAAGCAGCGGAAACTGCTTGTTCTCCGACAGGTTAGCATCGTCGGCTCCTCTGTGTTTGTCAGGCCAGGTCATGCTCAGCATGTTGCAATCCTGCAAGCGAGGTGTGCCATCGACCGCTGCATCTGCACACTACTGCTGCTTGACGTCCTCGCCAACACCTGCTGTTTTTGATCCTGCAGATGTACTATGAGTGGATTACTAGAGCAGGCAGCAGCAGCTTGCAGGACGTAGCAGGCTTGGCACAGCATGGCATGCCGTGCTTGCCTCTCTTCAGCAACCTGCAGGAGCTGCAACAACAACAGCAGCAGCAGCAGCATCCACAGCAGCAGCAGCAGAGCGATGCTCATGATCAGGCTGATCCGCTTCAGCATGACCACCAGCAGTATCATCAGCAGACACAGCAGCAGCAGCAGCAAGATGTGTTGGAAGTTAAGCAGCTCCCTGCTGTGCACATCCGCCTGCAGCCAACTGATCAACAGGAGCAGCCACACAAGCAGCACCTGCAGCAGCGCCAACAGCACCATGCACAGCAGCCGGACCAGCAGCAGCAGCAGCAGCGCTCCTGCAAGCCTGCAGGTGACCGAGGGCTGCTGTCGCGCTTGCTAGGTCCTGCAGGAAAGTCTGCACCACAAGCTACAGCTGCAGCAGCAGCAGCGGCAGGGGGCAGGCTAAGCCACAGGCAGCAGCAGCTGGTGATCCCAGAGCAGCCTCCGCAGACAGCACGTGGCCAGGCTTTGCTGCTTAGTCCAACAGCGCCTGTCCCAAGCAAGCCAGCAGCTGGGCAACGGGAGCATGCACAGCAACGGCTTGCAGGACAACAGCAGCAGCCTCAGCACCTGCAGCAAGGCCGCAACAGGCGCCATGATCCGCAGCAGCTGCTGCAGCAGCTTGAGGAGCAGCAGCAACAACGGCAGCAGCTACCTCATGATCAGTTTGATGCGCAGTCGCAGGCACCAGCAGCAGGAAACCTCCTGATGCTGCAGCAGTCGCCTGCTGCTCCCGCCAGCGATGATCGGGCTCTTGCAAGAACCCCTGCCAGTGAGGGTTCTGGCGGCCAGCTCAACCCTGCAGGAAACAGCAGCCGGCCCACCACGTGGCTGCCGCCAGCACCTGCAGGACAGCAGCTATTCAGCCCGCGCACAGCGACACATGCACCTAAGTTCTGTGAGGCAAGCTGCCCCGCAGGCGACATCTGGCAACAGCAGCAGTGCGAGTCACCCCAGCAGCAGCAGCAGCGGGAGCAGCACGAGGATGAGGATGATGTAATACAGCCTACACCTTCGCAGCTGCCCAAACAGTATGCAGCTCACCACCATGCAACAGTAGCAGATGATGATGCAATACCACCAGCAGCCGCTGCTGAAGTGCAGCAGTCACTAGATGAAGCACCCTTCGGTAGTGCAGGCTCACCAGGTCATTGCAGCAGACGGCTACAGCAGCAGCAGCATAGTATAGATGTTCCTGCCGTACTGAGTGGAGAGGCAGAGGTTGTAGCGGCAACACCCCTGGCGGACAGCAAGAGCATTGTACAGCAGCAAGCAGCCACACCGCGCAGCGCAGTGCAGCTCGGCTCAGTGATTGCTGAGTCACCGGCTGTGCCAGACTCAACATGTGCAGATGAGTCAGCAAAGCCGCAACACCAGCAGCAGTTGCAGCAGCTGTCAAAGCAGCTGTTTGCTGCGGATGTGTGTGGTGACTCACCTGGGACTGCTGCTGTTGCTGCTGCGACAGCGCAGCTGCAAGAGCAGCAGGGAGTGGTAACAGGCGGCAGGACCTGCATCAACAGCAGCAGCAGCAGCAAAACGCTGTGGCTGGGCAGGCACGGGCAGCAGCAGCGGGTGTGTTCACTGCATGTTGGGCAGCCGATTGTCAGCATGGCGTCTTGTCAGGGGCAGTGCATAGTAGCCATGCAGCACAGCAGCTGCAGGTATGAGCTGCTGCAGCTCAGTGTGAAGCCCCAAGCTACTCACACCAACCTGCAGCAGCTACAGCAGCAGCAGCAGCAGCAAACGCACAGCGCGGCTGAAGCTGAGGCGTGCATTGCGTTGCAGGGTTTGGCAGCCTTGATTGCTCCAGGCCCTGCAGCAGCAGCAGCACCTGACATAGCTGCTGCAATGAAGGTGCTCCCCAGCAAACCATGGCCTAGCCAGATCAGGCCAATACAGCAGCCGCAGCATCAGGGGACTGAGGCGCAGCAGCAGCAGCAGCAGCTCGGCAGTATCCTATTGGCAGTAGCTGCACCTCTGGAGGTCCAGGACATCAACAGCAGCAGCAGTGGACAACCCACACCTAACCCTGCAGGCGCAGGCCCTGCTGCTGTAGCTGCTGCGGTTGCTGCTGACCTTGCACGCAGTGAATCACCAGCAGCAGCAGCTGCTGGCGTCAGCACAACCCCTGGCCTCCAGACATCTGCCGGGCGCGAAGGCACACCAGCAGCAGCAGGAGGAGGCAGGACGTTGAGGTCTCTAACGCACAGTGTGAGCACGGGCAAGAGGAAGGCGCTTACTGCAGGGGCAGCTGCAGCAGCAGCAGCATCTGAAGCAGGAGCCAAACACGGTGTGAGCATATACAGCCTCCCCCCAGCACCAGCAGCAGCAGAGTTGAGCACACCTGGACAAGAGCAGTACAGCAAGCTCCTGCAGCAGCAGCAGCAGCAGCATGCGCCTAGCACTGTGCCTGTGCAGAGCCTGCACACCAGTCACGCTGTGAGCTGCCTAGCAGTGTCAGAGCAGGCTGGCTGCTTGGCAGCTGCAGGAGCTGCTGGCTTCGCTTGCGTGTGGCCACTGCTCAACCAGCAGCAGCAGCAGCAGGGGGAGGACCTAGGTGCCAGGTGCACATTGAAGACAGCAGCAGTACCAGCTGGCAAGCCGCAGCAGCAGCAGCAGGTGGTTGATGCTGGTGGTGTGGTGGTGCTGCCATCAGCCAGCTACCGCAGCTTCCTGTTCCCCAGCATCAACCAGCTCTGCTTCGTGCTGCAGCCAGGTAGGCCAGGTTCGCTCGTCAGGGTGTTGCAGCAACTTGCATGCATCGAGAGGGTCCACCCCAACTGCAAGCGCTGACAAGCAAGGATCACCATGCTGCTTCTCATCACAATGTTGGTACGGATGGACCTACATACAGTATGTTTGCCATCTCACGCGTGAACCGTTGTGTCTGGTGACGTTGTGCTGCTGTGCAGGTTGCTCGACTGACACCAGCAAGCAGCAGCAGCACGACAACACCCGCAGCAGCAGCAGCAGCAGCTTGCTGCACGATCCTCGCGTGCGCGTGCTGCTGGTTGGCTGCTGCAGCCAGGGCTCTGTTGCAGTGTGGGACGTGCAGCTGCAGCAGCAGATCATGGCTCTGCACTCGCCAGACTTGTCGCTAGCAGCGCTGCTGCCAGTGCAGCCACCAGTATGCCACATGCTGGCGGCAGCAGCAGCAGCAACAAGTGCGGCTGAAAGCAGCAAAGGCGGCAGCAGTGCAAATGCCAGAAAGCAGCTGCAGCAGCCACTGTTGTTGCTGGCGCTGGTTGCTTCCAGGGACAGTACTGCGACACCGCCAGCAGCAACAGCCAAGACAGTGAGCAGGATAGGCAGCAAAGCAAGAGGTGCACAGCTGAGTCTAGCAGCAGCAGCAGCTGCAACAGAAAGCCAACAGCAGCAGCAGCAGCAGCATCTTGAGCTGAGACCAGTGCTGCTGCAGCAGCCGGGCCTGTTGGTACCTGGAGCACCCATCCTTGCACCAGCAGCAGCAGGCGTGGGATGCGACCTGCGCAACCACGCACAGGTGCAGCAGCCGTTGGCATCACCAGGATTCTCTGCAGCAGCGTTGTCAGGCACACTTGCTGCAGCCGTGGGCCCTGGAGGTTTTGTACATGTGTGGGATGTGCTGAGTGGCAAGAGCTTGCTGGGCGCTGAACAGTCAGCAGTGGGATCAGCTTTTAGCAGCAGCAGCCGTGCGGGTGTGTTAGCTGCAGTAGAGCTAGTGGAGTTGAGCACTAATCAGCAGAGAGGTGGCGGTGGTGCTGCCGCTGCTGGTTGTATTGTGTTGATGGGGTCTGCTGACGGCGTGCTGACATGCGCACTGGTATGATGATGTCCGCAGTTGGCTGGCTACTGGAGCGCTGCTGCATAGACACTGGTGTGTTCCCTGATATATGACTGTAGTGTGCGATGAAATCTTCAACATCGCCAAGCAGAAAACCCATGTAACATCAGCATGGAAGTTTTTTGGGGCTGCTGGCCTCTGGTAGCCACTCAGACGTATCCCCTTCACATGATGATATCCTGTAGTCTACAGATGGCATCCAACAACAGCGGAATCCGCGCAAGCTTTTGCAAGTGGCAAGGCTTGCTGCTTTACTACCAGGCGCCGTATGCCGTACGGCTGGGCCGTGGCCCCCATGCCTTCAAGGCATGTCCAACAGCTAGGCATCGCCTGAGCTGCAGTACTCGGGATCGCGGAGCTGTTGGTGTACGTCGAACTGCAATCAACAGACAACTCTGCAGCACACTATGATAGTGATGCCATCAGCGCTGGCCTGCAAGCAGGCTGCTGCTTGCTGCAAGCAAACGTCGACTCTACACATGATGTGCCTGCATGCGTACGTTAAAAGTCCCAGTGCTCAGTGAGCAGCAGGTGCCACAGCAAAGTGTGCGGCTTCATCTCATTCACTGAACAGTGTTGGGAGCGGGTGCCAGGCAGCCAGCCGCCGCGGTGATGATCACACGGCTTGAATAGAGGTGCCGCCTACCAGTACGCCATACGTATGACGTCTCTCCCCCCTTGGCGCTCCTGCAGGCGTTTGACTGGCAACAGATATATTCTGCGCAAGCATGTTGCCCGTGGCAAGGCATGCTTTACAGCTGGGCGTTGCCTGAGCTGCAGTACCTTACGGGCCGTGGCCCGCACATGGCTCCAAGGCATGGCCGACAGCCAGGCATCGCCTGATCTGTCGTACGCATACTCGCAAAGCTGTTAGTGCACACTGTACATGGCATGTGAGTGCGGCACATCGAGCAGCAGATGGCTCCTGCAACAACATTTGCAGGGTGTCAGCTGCGAGGCCAGTGGCTTTGGCAGGAGTCAGCGCTGTCACAGTGGCACTGTGCCGTATTGTGCCACCTGCACGTAGGGAAAGGGTGAAGAAGCAGATAACCACTCCGCGCAAGCACGTTGCCCTGGCAAGGCATGCTTGACGGCTGTGCGTCACCTGAACTGCAGTACTGTATGGGCTGAACGTAGTACGCACCACGTGGCCCACACATGTGCAACAGCTAGTCGTCGCCTGAGCAGTAGTACGTGTACTCGCAGAGCCGTTAGTGTGCATAATGTAAGGCGGCACTTCAAGCAGCAGACATGATCATGCAGCAACATGTACATGCGCTGAGGGCGTCAGCTGGAAAAGTGGCCTGGGAAGATGTAGCAGTGTGCATTGCATGCAGTTGTGCTGCACAAATAGGGCCTAATATGCCACCTGCAATTGACGATGAGCAGCAGACGGCAGGACGCCACAACAAAAAGTTCTCAATTGCAGGGAAACAGTTGTTAGACACCCACCCTGTCACAACCCGGCTATCAGTGCAGCTGCTCTGCCGTGCTGCTGCAGCTGCCCAGCTCCAACTGCTGCTGTATGCTATGCTGCTGCTGCCCTGCTGAGCTGTGCCATAGTGTTTGCTGCAGCTGTCAAGCTCCAGCCAGCCTCCAGTCGCAGAGCGCGTGTGGCCCTTGCTGCCTACTGAACACCGCGGGCAGCACAAATGTGCTGCGCTACCCACACTACACGCCGTACGAGGCGGGTGGGGCTGGTGAACAGCAGAGCAATGCACAGCGGCGCGTCGCCAGGAGATGGGTGAGCTGCATACCCATATAGCTGCCTCCTGGGCCTTGACGACTCGCCTGGCACATGAGAGCAAATGAATGCCTCATGGCCAGGGTCATGGCCGTGCGGTCTTGGCGGGTGATGTGTTACTTGTGGTAGAAGTAGCGCGATGTGCCTGCAACAGCATGCTGAAACAGGTGGCTGCAATAGCTGCAGTTTTTGTATACATGAGCTGTCGCTGCAAGGTTATTCACTCGTCCACACAACTGTCCACCGCTTTGTCGAGTTTGGGGCAAGATAGGCTCGAGTGTCCTGAGTGAGGTGTGAGGCAGGTATATATAGGTTAGCCAAGCGAGCTAGCCCAGAGCCTGCTGGCCGACATGGCGTAATGGGATTGTCAATCGGCTGTTTTAGGTTTTCAGAGCCTGAGCTGAGCCCTCTAGGCAAAACAAACGCCAGAAGTTGGGAAACACGACCTAATAATGATTTATGACTGTTGGCTTTCGTGTTTGCCGAACCCGCCTGCATTCGCACAACCCGAAACTCCCGGCTTAACTTTTTAGGACACAGTTTTTCCCTCAAAACTTTTCACAGACCTCACAGAAGCCTCTATAACCTTGACAAAAGCCAATCATCAAACATCAAGATACTTCTACACCATCGCAGTATAAGCAGGCTGAAAAGCAATGGTTGGAGAACCGTCGTCACCTGACAGCTGCTGTACCATGGCACATTTGCACACAAACTGTGAACACCAAGCAACGTGGTTACCAGACCATTGAACGCTGTTGGCAACGCTCAATGTACAATGGCTGGTTGACCCAGTATTCTAAATCAACAGGCAGGCAGTCTCAGACAGTGTCATTGAAACACGTACGCGAGCTGGAGTCTGGAGGACTGGACAGTCACCAGCACAAGGCACACACATTAACCAGCACTGCTTGCTAGCACAGGCAGTCTGAAGGTCCAAACAAGCTACAGTGTCCGGTGCAGCAAGCTATACAGTATGTATGTACAAACTGCTCTATAAGACGGCTGAGTCTACTCATACTATAGGCTAGTAGGCTAGTAGGCTGCGTCAACCTGTCACATTCAACGCCAACTTCACCAAGAAGCTAAACCAGTGCTGAATGTGCCCTCAACGCACAAATTTGAGGAGAATCCAGCGCATGCCAAGGTACCGGCACAATACAATACATTCGGCCAACTGCGGATCTGCACAGCGCTGACTTGCGCCAGCACCAGCTGCAGGCCCTGTTCAAGCAGTTGACTCCTGCTGCTGCTGCTGCTGCTGCAGGCATACAGAGCTGCCGCGTGCCTTGCCGCATCAGCTGCCGCCGCCTCCAAACAGGAAGAAGAGATCGTCCATGGTGAGCCTGTTCGCTGCTGCGCTGGCATCAGCGCCCTCAGCAAGTGCAGCCTCAACAATGGCACGCTTCTTCTCCTGCGAGTTGTACCCAGCACAAGGCACACAAGCAGCACCAGTTGTGAAACACACCTCTGGTTGGCAACAGGCAATTTACTCTGTAGATTTTGTTGAAGAACATGTCTGCAAGTGGCGGTGCAAGAACGCTGTGCATGTCATACAGCCATCAAACCCTCAGAACCACCAGCAGCAGCGAAGGCATCAGCAGCACTGCTGGAACCATAGCAGGAGGTGTGGAGGCGCACAAGTTCGCACAAACCCCTTCCAGCGCATGCAGGTGTTGAGTGTGAACACAACACGTAGCTCATTACATTCATCTATTCTTTCCCATTCTCTGGTGCCCACCTGCAGCTCCAGGATGCGCTCCTCAACTGTGCCAGAGTTGTCACTCATGGTGTGATTCAATGCAGAAAACCAGGCCTGGGCTGAGCCCAGGCCTTTCTCATGCTGTGGCTGGTTACAACAATGTTTTGTGCGGTGAGCACAAGCCACATCACTTGAGCGAACTCAACCCAGAAAGCAAGAAAACCCTGGGGCCCACCTGCAGCTCCAGGATGCGCTCCTCGACTGTGCCAGGAATGGTGATGCGCGTCACCTGGTGCCAGCAGCAGCAGCAGCAAAGTTGAGTGCTGATGCATGAGGAAGTGCCACTGCGTGTTATGATTGTTGATGCAGCCGAACGCATCTCTGTAGGATGCTGAGTGTGCAGCTCTGTACATCTGCTGAATGCAGCAAGTCGTGGTATGTCAAACAGAAGTTTAAGTTGTCGTGCTGGCGCAGCTTCATACAAAGTCATAGACTTACACGTAACAGTGTGCGAGGATGGTGCCCTGATGTGCATAATTACCGCACACTGTTACGTGTGAGTCTTTGACTTTGTATGAAGCAGTGCCAGCACAACAACAAACTTTTGTTGGACACACCAATGCCGCATGTTCAACCGTCAGTGTACCAATCATCATACAGCAACAAATCTACACAACTGACACACACACCCCTGGCCGCATCACTCACCCGTACCTGTGCAACAGAGATGGCAGACAGGGAAACACTTGACTAGCGCTGAGGCATAGGTGTAGATGATGGGTGTGTGGGTACTGGCTCAGGCACTATGATGCAGCGACACGCTCCTGTACACTGCCAAGCGGCCGCACCTGCACTGGGCGTGGCAGCTCAATGCGGTGCACCCTTCAAGGTGTAGATGACAGGTAGATGCGTACTAGCTCAAGCACTATAATGCAGAGCCATGCTTCTGCACACTCCTGACCTCATCACCCACCTGTACTGGCCGTGTCTGCCCGATGCGGTGTGCCCTGTCAATGGCCTGCTCCTCAGTGGTGGGGTTCCACCACAGGTCCACAAGCACCACGTGGTTGGCCACGGTGAGGTTCAGCCCAAGAGCAGCAGCCTTCAGGCTCTGCAGCAGCAGCAGCAGCATAAGGGGTAAGCAAAGAGCAGTCAGACAAGTGATAGATGCTTGGCCACGGTGAAGTTGAGCCCAAGAGCAGCAGCCTTCAAGCTCTGCAGCAGCAGCAGCAGCATAAGGGCCAAGCACATGACTCAGAGTCAAGCACAGGAGTGAACACGCAACAGCAACCGAACACCAAGCAACCACAGCAAGGTCGGCTCTACTCGGCTCCACTCACCACAATGAGGGCGCCATGACGTCGCAGCTTGACTCAAAGTCAAACACAGCAGTCAAAGACCAAAAGCAGGATGCAACCAACAGCAGCCGCATCTAGCGGGCCTAAGTAACCAGCACTCACCACAAGGAGCGCCATGACCTCGCAGCTCGACTCAAAGTCAAGCACAGCAGTAACACAAAACTGAATGCGCAACAGCAGGCCCCACTCACCACAATGGGTGCCATCACGTCACAGCTTGACTCAAAGTCAAGCACAGCAGTCAACGCGCAACAGCAGCATGCAAACAAAAGCAGCCGCATCTGGTGGGCCTAACTAGCCAGAACTTACCACAATGAGCGCCACGTCATGACGTCGCAGCACTCAAACTTTGATTACAAATATGGAAACTTTGATTACAAATATGGAAGCGCAACAGCAGGCTGCACCCCCCACAATAAGCGCCATCACGTCGCAGCTCGACACAAAGTCAAGCACAGAAGTGACAGAAAATGAATGCGTAGCAGCAGGCTGCACTCACAACAGTGAGCGCCATGACATTGACAACCCAGCTCGGCTCAAAGTCAAGCACAGAAATGGTAGGCTGTGATGGATCCCACCACACGCCAGAACAGCAGCCACACAAGGGTTGGCTGCACTCACCACAATGAGCGCCATCACGTCGCAGCTCGACTCAAAGTCGGCGATGGCGCGCTCGCGCGCAGCCACAGTCATGGTGCCGTCCAGCCTCCTGAAGCCGTAGCCCGCCTTGCGCAGCGGCACCTCCAGCAGGTCAAGCATGCCCGTCCACTGCACATGTGGACAGCAGCAGCGCAGGCAGACACGCGAAATTGGTGCTCTAGCATCTCTGCATGGGTGAATGACGCATGATCTAGAAGAGCAATGACCAGTGGAGCCCAGGAGCATGCATGCAATGGCAAGCAGGCCTTGCGCAGCGGCACCTCCAGCAGGTCGAGCATGCCCGTCCACTGTGCACAGAACAGGCGAGGTTGACACAGGCAGCGCAACAAACATACGTTGGAGAGCAGCAGCATGAAATGGCAGGCCGGCCTTGCGCAGCAGCACCTCCAGCAGGTCAAGCGTGCCCGTCCACTGCACATGCGACAAAATATGTACACACAATAGCAGCGCAGGCAGACATGCGCAAGGTTTATACCATAGTAACAGAGAACGCGCGGGTATGACATTGGGTGATGTGATACAGAGCGGCACCTCCAGCAGGTCAAGCATGCCCGTCCACTGCAACCACAACAGCAGCAGCACAGACGCAGGTCAAAACTGCACGCCACCAACTTACAACAGACACTGCAGGGGGGGGGCCTCACCTGGCTGAACACAATGACCTTCTCAGGCCGCTGCTGCTGCTGCCCAGCATGCGCACCAACAACAGCACCTGCAGCAGCACCAGCAGCAGCAGCAGCCGCTGCGGCTGCAGCCTTCCCCTTACTCCCCGCACCACCAGCAGCCGGCGCAGCAGCAGCAGCAATGCCAGGTGAGCGGCTCCGCCGCATCCTCGCCAGCAGCAGCGCATCTGTCTTGCTGCGCGCAGCCAGTGGCACCGCTCGCGCTGCTGCTGCCGCTGCTGCAGCCGCTGCCTGCGCGCTCGCAGCAGCCACCCCCTGATTCCTCTGCTGAATCTCCCGTAGGAGCTCAAGCACCTTATCAACTTTTGTACTGCTCTTCCACGCCTGCTCCAATGCTGCTGCTGGTGACTTCCCTCTGCCACCACCCTTACCACCTTTTCCCCCACCACCGCCACTACCCGCACCCCCACTACCCGCACCCCCACTTGCACCCCCACCGCTCTCCCCAGCTGCTGCTGCTTCCACAGCAACGCCGCAGTACGCATCTCCCGGCCGCACCAAACTGCCGCACACCAAACACCCAAAACCTAAACCCCCGCCTGCCACGTCATTCCCCGCTGAACCCTCCAGCCGCGCTGCCAGGCACTGCCTGCAGTACACATGGCAGCACCGCGTAACACTCGGATCTTCTGGCACATCCCCACACACCCCGCACATGCTGCTACAACCCTGCAGTGCCTGCAGAAGTGCGGCCTGCGTGTCCGGGGGAAGCTTCCGCACTGCCGTAAGTTCCCCCGCACTCGCATTGCTGCTGCTGCTGCCGCGGCCACAGACCCCAGAAGTGGCTAACCCTACCCCCCCTCCAGGGATGTTAGTCCCCGGAGTTCCGCGAACGAGCCAGGGGTGGTTGCAGGCTTGTCGCAGGCGCAGCAGCTGGTACAGCATGTTGATGTACTGCCTGCCACCGCGGCCTGTACCGCCTGCAGGCACCTCTTCTGCTTCGTCCTGCATCTTGCGCAGAGACTCAACAGCCTCCGCCTCAACCTGCAGCAGCAGCAGCAGCAACGTGTTGTCAAGGTAATGAGAGAGGTTTCAGAAGAGGGGGGGTGTTCGTAACCAAAGGCTGGCCAGATGTTGCAGCTTTGTCTTGCATCTTGCGCAGAGACTCAACAGCCTCGGCCTCAACCTGCGGCAGCAGCAGCAGCAATGTGTTGTCAGGGTTGGGAACCAAAGGTTGGTTACTATTGGCAGCTACGTCTTGCATCATGCGCAGCGACTCAACAGCCTCGGCCTCAACCTGCAGCAGCAGCAGCAGCAACGGTGTGTTGTCAAAGTCTGAAGACGAGTGTCGAGAGCCAAAGGCTGGCCAGATTTTGCAGCTACCTCTGGCAGCGGCATTTCCTCACCACACATCAACCTGCAGCAGCAGCAGCAGCAGCAGCAGCAGCAGCAGCAGCTGAAGCCCTGCGCAGAACCCCTGCCATTCAATCACCTACACCCTTTGGCGCTTGCAAACCTTTCACATCCCTCCCTCCGCCCTAGAAAGAACAGCACCCAACACCCCAGGTAAAACCCCTGCCAGCCCGTTACCTGCTTGTAGAACGCCGACTCGTCTCTGCTGAACTCAATCTTTGGCAGCTGCTGCCACCGCACCACAATGATTGACTGGCCGCCAATCTTGCTGCCCCTGTTACCAAATCACTCTGTGGGGGCTTGCTAGCCCGTAACCCCCGCTTCAAATAACACACATATTAAACCCTGGCACAACCCCAACAAACCCCTTACCTGCTTGTAGAACACCGACTCGTCTCTGCTGAACTCAACCTTCAGCAGCTGCTGCCGCCGCTCCGGCAGCGCAATGATGGGCTGGCCGCCAATCTTGCTGCCCTTGGTGCGACGCAGCAGCACGGCGCGCAGCAGCGCCTGAAGCTTGCGGAAGCCTTTTGCGGGGTTGTGCGTGATCTCCTCCTTTATGTGCTGCTTGAAGTACTTGGGGTGGTTGAACGGCTCGTAGCGCAGGAACCTGCGGGGTTTGGGAGGTGGAAGTGTGTCAGGGGTTTGTAACAAGGTTTGAAATGACAGACGACAGGCAATACTTGGGGTGGTTGGACGGCTCGTAGCGCAGGAACCTGCAGGGTAGGAGGTGGAGAGGTTCAGGGTTTGTGCCAAGGTTTGAAACAACAGACGACAGGCAGTACTTGGGGTGGTTGAACGGCTCGTAGTGCAGGAACCTGCAGGGTTCAGTTTGGATGGAGAGGTTTGGGGTTTGGTAGGCTTTGGTGGGATTCAGGCATACAAGTGTGGAGCAGTGTTGCGTGCATGTAGGTCTGCCTGCTGACAAGTCTGCATGGTCATGCTGCAATGAGCACACCGCAAGTGGAATTCACCAGCAGTAGCTAAGAGTTCGCCCGCACTGTTCTAATCGGGCGTGCCACAAAATAAAACACCACCACTGAACACCACGAACCGGATCCCAAACCATCGCAACACCAAGTGGCCAACGACTCACACACAGTCATACAACAACGCACACTCCTACTAGTTTGAAACCAGCCAAGCCAACACACGCTGCTCACTTGAAGTAGCTGAAGAGGTCGTCCACGCTGTTCTGGATCGGTGTGCCACTCAGGCACCACCTGTGCCGCGCATGCAAGCTCCACGCAGCGTGCGCAGCCAGCGTTGTCGCATTCTTGATGCTCTGAGCCTCATCCAGAACCACGCGGTGCCACATCACGTGAAACAACGGACCTCCGGATGCTGCTGTAGCACCCCCACCACGCCCACCCCCTGCCCTGCTGCTGCTGCCGCCAGCCTTACTACTGCTGGCAGCAGCAGCGGATGCAGCAGCAGGTAGAAGAGCTGCATCTTGCTGCTCCTCGCCGCCAGTAACGGCAGCTGCTGCTGCTGCTGCCGCCTTTTTGCTCTTTGTTGCCTGGCGGTCTTTGAGGGGCGCTTCCTGGGCCATTGTGCCGTAGGTGGTGAGCACGACGGTGAACGCTGACAGGCCCTCAGGCGACACTGCCTTGTCCTGCAAGCAAAAGAATGGAACAAAATAAAGAGACAACAGCAAGTGGTCATGTGACTGGCTACAGCTACTGGGGTTAGGTTTAGAATGTTGCTGTTGTTGGGTTGGGATGAACGCTGACAGGCCCTCAGGCGACACTGCCTTGTCCTGCAGGGGGACAGCCGGTTGGTTGCAAAGCACTTAGTCATATGACTGCCTACAGGATCCTTGCTTAGAGTTCAAACTGTTGTTTACAGGCCCTCAGGCAACACTGCCTTGTCCTGCACTATGACAAGCAATATGGTTGTGTGACTGGCTACAGCTACTGTGGCGGAGAGTTCAAAATGTTGCTGTTGTTAGGTTGGAGTGCACGCTGACAGGCCCTCAGGCGACACTGCCTTGTCCTGCAGGGGGGCAGCCGGTTGTTGGAAAAAAGCACTTGGTCATACTTGCAGTGTTCAAAAACACATCTCTACCACAGATATAACACAAACGCATCCCATGAGTCAGGGCTTGTACACCCAGGCATGCTTTATAACAAGGCCAGCTAGCAGCAACAAGGCCTACTTGCCTACTTGCCTGTCTGCCATAACCAACGCATCACAGCGCTGACCGCAACACCTCACAACCAGTGCTATGATCATTCTTAATGATATTTCAGTGCGCACCTTTGCGTGGTAGATGTGCACCTCACAGCCAGCAGCTGGGTGCACCTTGTGCCGCAGCTCCCTCCCCCACTGGTGCAGCAAACTCGTTGGACATACCACCAGTGTACCCCCTGGCACCATGCTGCGCTCTGCTGCCTCTACCGCTGCTGCTTTGTTGGCTGCTGCAAGCGCCGCTTTGCTTGGCTTGTGATGGGGTTTAGACCCGCAAGCAAGCAGCGGTTTAGCAGCCGCAAGCAGGCTAACAACAGATGCATCGCCCCGCTGCTGCTGCTGCTGCTGGTGTTCAGCTTTGATGGCTGCGGTGGGAGGGCTGATGATTTGAACGTCGCCTGCATCGTTGCTGTCTTTGCTGTCTGGCGACAACGGCTCAGCTCTGAGAGGCGTTGCTGTGCCACTCGCTGCTGCTGCTGCTGCTGCTGGTGGTGCACTTCCCCTCAAGTCTGCTAAGCTCCCTCTGCTGATGCTCCAGCTTGGATTAGCAGGTGGTAAAGGAGGCTTCAGGTCAGACTGCTGCTGCTGCTGCTGGTCCGGCTGCTGCTGCTGCTGCTTAACCAGCATATCCTGTCCAACCTGCAGCTGCTGCTGCATCCCCTGGTACAAAATCTGCTGCTGCTGCTGCTGCTGCGCATCCAGTTGAAGATCTGGCAGCTGCTGCTGCTGCTGCTGCAGTGCATCGTGCTGGGACAGCTGCTGCTGATCCACCGGCTGCGACCCTGACTGCTGCTGCTGCTGCTGCTGGCCAGCTTGCAGGATGATGTTATCCAGCAGCTGCCCAACCAGCTGCTGCTGTGCTGAGTCATCATCATCAACCGACGGCTGCTGCTGCTGCTGGCTAGCTTGCAGGATATCATCCAGCTGCTGCTGCGCTGAGTCATCGTCAACTAACGGCTGCTGCTGCTGCTGCTGCTCTGCCTGCTCCTCTTCCATTTCATTCCACATGTCTTGCACCAGACGATCCAGGTCATCACCAGACTGCTGCTGCTGCTGCTGCTGCTGCTCTTGCTCTTGCTCTTTAGAGTTTTGCTGCTGTGTGGGTTCTTGTGTGTTCCGCGCTTCAGCTAGTTCCTGTTGCTGCTGCTGCTGAGGGGGCTGTGCTTGTTCCAAGGTTTCCTGCTGCTTCTGCTTCTGCTGCTGCTGCTGCTGCTGCTGCTGATCTTGGTCGACGTCCATGGGCTGCTGCGACTGCTCCAGCTGTTGGCCACTCCCACCCGGCTGCAACAGTTCAACAGCAGCATCTGCTTGCTGCTGCTGCTGCTCTTCAGGCTGCTGCTGCTGCTGGTGATCTGGCGCTTGCTTCTGCTTCTCAGCAGGTAGGGTAGCACCACCAACAACAGCCTCTGCTCCCGCTACTGCTGCACCGTTAGCACCAGCTGCAACGTCCTGGCCAGCAGCTAGCTTCTGCTCTTGCTGACGAATCTGCTGCTGCTGTTGGCACAGTCGAGACAGCACAGCGCTTCTCAAACCTGAAATGTCTATGTCCAATGTTTGCAGCGGCTCCCCAGGTCGCTGACCTGTCAAAGCTGCTACAGCCTCTTCAGCAGCCTTCTTGACAGCAGCAGCAGTAGTGGCAGCAGCAGCACCATCGCCGAATCGCGCTGCCACCGCTGCTGCCGCAGCTGCAATGCCAGCAGGATCCTGCGGCAGCTTATTGCCACGCTGCTGCTGCTGCTGCTGAGGGTCATCTGTTGGTGCCGGATGGTCAGACATGCACAGTATGTCGTCACTACTGCTGCTGCCACCACCTTCATCATCACTGCTGCTGCTGCTGCTGCTACTGATCACAGTAACGTCAGCAGCAGCAGCATTCTGCGCTGCTGCTGCTGCTGCTGCTGCTACACTGCTGCTGCCATCTAGCCGTGGCCGTTTGCTGATATGCTCAGCAAATGGCTCAGGAGCATCAGCAGCGGTAGCGCTGTCACGTGCGTGCTGCTGCTTTCCTGCCGTTGTGGGTTGCGCAGGGCTGTCTTGATCGCTTTCTAGCAAGTCAACAACCTGCGGTGACGAACATGATTTCAGCGACGTGAGACACATGCTGCACTGCACCAATCTTGTGCAGGCATCTGGGCATTGAAATGTGGCACTCACAACATGTGACATGTCACTCTTGGCACACACCTGCGGAATGTACTTTTCTTGCAACATTCGAGTCCCCAAGCACTAGGCCACGCCCACGCTGCTGCAAGAACATATGAACACCACCACAACACCTGTGCAGCACACGCATCCACATTGCAGCACCACACACATGACACATTGGTGCGTCAAATCGTACCTCAGGTTTGCTGGCTGCTGCTGCTGCTGCCGGTCTCCGCCCCGTTGCTGCTCCTGCTGCTGCCAGCAGGCTCTCCAGCTCCTCGTCACTCTTCTAGCAGCATTCAAGACCCCCAAGCACTAGGCCACAACCACGCTGCTGCAACCACACATGAACACCACCACAAGACCTGTGCAGCACACCCTGCATCCACACTGCAGCACCACACCCTGCTGCAGCATCACATGCAGCAGCACAAACATGACACATTGGCGCCGCAAAGCGTACCTCAGGTTTGCTGGCTGCTGCTGCTGCTGCTGCGGGTCTCGCTCCCGTTGCTGCTCCTGCTGCTGCCAGCAGGCTCTCCAGCTCCTCATCACTCTTCTAGCATTCGAGTCCCCAAGCACTAGGCAACACCCACGCTACTGAAAGTACACCACCCCAATACCTGTGCAGCACACGCATTCACATTGCAGCGCCACACCCTGCTGCAGCATCACATGCAGCAGCTTTATGACACACATTGGTGCGTCAAATCGTACCTCAGGTTTGCTGGCTGCTGCTGCTGCTGCCGGTCTCCGCCCCGTTGCTGCTCCTGCTGCTGCCAGCAGGCTCTCCAGCTCCTCGTCACTCTTCTAGCAGAATTCAAGACCCCCAAGCACTAGGCCACAACCACGCTGCTGCAACCACACATGAACACCACCACAAGACCTGTGCAGCACACCCTGCATCCACACTGCAGCACCACACCCTGCTGCAGCATCACATGCAGCAGCACAAACATGACACATTGGCGCCGCAAAGCGTACCTCAGGTTTGCTGGCTGCTGCTGCTGCTGCTGCGGGTCTCGCTCCCGTTGCTGCTCCTGCTGCTGCCAGCAGGCTCTCCAGCTCCTCATCACTCTTCTAGCATTCGAGTCCCCAAGCACTAGGCAACACCCACGCTACTGAAAGTACACCACCCCAATACCTGTGCAGCACACGCATTCACATTGCAGCGCCACACCCTGCTGCAGCATCACATGCAGCAGCACACACATGACACATTGGTGCGTCAAATCGTACCTCAGGTTTGCTGGCTGCTGCTGCTGCTGCCGACCTTGCGCCTGTTGCTGCTCCTGCTGCTGCCAGCAGGCTCTCCAGCTCCTCATCACTCTCATAGCAGCATTCGAGCCCCCAAGCACTAGGCAACACCCACGCTGGTGCAACCACATATGTACACGACCACGATATCTGTGCAGCACCACACCCTGCTGCAGCATCACATGCAGCAGCACAAACATGCCACATTGGTGCCTCACAGCGTACCTCAGGTTTGCTGGCTGCTGCTGCTGCTGCCGACCTTGCGCCTGTTGCTGCTCCTGCTGCTGCCAGCAGGCTCTCCAGCTCCTCGTCACTCTCACCCTCACACTTGATGTCCTGCAGCAGCAGCAGCAGCAGCAGCCGCCGCCACCGCAGCAGCAGTTCAGGCAGTGCACACGACGCTTGGTTAGGGTCAAGCCACACTAGCGCAGCCATTTTCTACAGAACGGCACTCCAGCTCCTCATCACTCTCACCCTCAAACTTGATGTCCTGCAGCAGCAGCAGCAGCAGCGGAGGTTCAGGCAGGCGTTGCAATGCTCATTGCTGAGCAGCATGTGTGCAGCAGCAGCATGCGTGCTAGCACACACACCAGTGCGGACATCGCACACAGCCACATACAAGCACACATTCACCTGCACACGCAGGCATGCACACACAACGCTTGGTTAGAGTCCAACCACGCTAGCGCAGCCATTGTCAGCACAGAACGACTCTCCAGCTCCTCATCACTCTCACCCTCAAACTTGATGTCCTGCGGGCAGCAGCAGCAGCAGCAGTTCATGCAGGCATTGCAGCGCTAACTGCTGAGCAGCATGCGTGCTAGCACACATCAGCGCGGAAATCGCACACAGCCACATACAAGCACACATTCACCTGCACACGCAGGCATGCACACACAACGCTTGGTTAGAGTCCAACCACGCTAGAGCAGCCATTGTCAGCACAGAACGACTCTCCAGCTCCTCATCACTCTCACCCTCAAACTTGATGTCCTGCGGGCAGCAGCAGCAGCAGCAGCAGCAGTTCAGGCAGGCGCGCTCACTGCTGATTAGCAAGGGTGCTGGCACATGCACCACCGCAGCAGCAACAGGAGCGAGACCCGCAGCAGCATGGCAGCGCACACGAGCAGCATTGCACGCATGTTGCACATGGACACCCACACCATTGCTGTGCTCTTACACAGACACACAGCTGAAACCCGACAAACACAATTTGAAAAGCAATAGCTGTAGCCAGTCGCATTACGCTATTGCTTTTCAAATTACACAGACACACAGCTGAAACCCGACAAACACAATTTGAAAAGCAATAGCTGTAGCCAGTCGCATTACGCTATTGCTTTTCAAATTACACAGACACACAGCTGAAACCCGACAAACACAATTTGAAAAGCAATAGCTGTAGCCAGTCGCATTACGCTATTGCTTTTCAAATTACACAGACACACAGCTGAAACCCGACAAACACAATTTGAAAAGCAATAGCTGTAGCCAGTCGCATTACGCTATTGCTTTTCAAATTACACAGACACACAGCTGAAACCCGACAAACACAATTTGAAAAGCAATAGCTGTAGCCAGTCGCATTACGCTATTGCTTTTCAAATTACACAGACACACAGCTGAAACCCGACAAACACAATTTGAAAAGCAATAGCTGTAGCCAGTCGCATTACGCTATTGCTTTTCAAATTACACAGACACACAGCTGAAACCCGACAAACACAATTTGAAAAGCAATAGCTGTAGCCAGTCGCATTACGCTATTGCTTTTCAAATTACACAGACAC
>CADDIJ020001667.1:0-99504 GCA_902809745.2 Tetradesmus lagerheimii | reverse complement strand
GCTGTAGCCAGTCGCATTACGCTATTGCTTTTCAAATTACACAGACACACAGCTGAAACCCGACAAACACAATTTGAAAAGCAATAGCTGTAGCCAGTCGCATTACGCTATTGCTTTTCAAATTACACAGACACACAGCTGAAACCCGACAAACACAATTTGAAAAGCAATAGCTGTAGCCAGTCGCATTACGCTATTGCTTTTCAAATTACACAGACACACAGCTGAAACCCGACAAACACAATTTGAAAAGCAATAGCTGTAGCCAGTCGCATTACGCTATTGCTTTTCAAATTACACAGACACACAGCTGAAACCCGACAAACACAATTTGAAAAGCAATAGCTGTAGCCAGTCGCATTACGCTATTGCTTTTCAAATTACACAGACACACAGCTGAAACCCGACAAACACAATTTGAAAAGCAATAGCTGTAGCCAGTCGCATTACGCTATTGCTTTTCAAATTACACAGACACACAGCTGAAACCCGACAAACACAATTTGAAAAGCAATAGCTGTAGCCAGTCGCATTACGCTATTGCTTTTCAAATTACACAGACACACAGCTGAAACCCGACAAACACAAACACGCATACCTGCAGCTAGTCTCCCCCTTTCGGATGTGCCAGGATGAGTGCTATTGTTGTCACCGTCTTGCCCAGCCCCTGGTCATCAGCCAGGATGCCGCCAACCCCACACATACAGCCACAAACATGACAGCACACACAAGAAGCAGTGCTCTTCACACAAGCGCACAAGACCGCTGCATACCAATGTTGGTATAACGCGCGCACCTGCAGATAGTCTCCTCCTTTCGGGTGTGCCAGGATGAGTGCCATCATGGTCACCGTCTTGCCCAGCCCCTGGTCATCAGCCAGGATGCTGACCCACCATCACACATAGCCACATACATGACAGCGCACACAAGCAGCAGCACACGCTCTTTACTACTCTTATACATCAACCGAGCCCTTGAAACACACGGCACAACCACAAGCAACGCATACCTGCAGATAGTCCCCTCCTTTTGGGTGTGCCAGGATGAGTGCGATTGTGGTCACCGTCTTGCCTAGCCCCTGGTCATCAGCCAGGATGCCCCCTGACACTCTCCTGCTCTGCTCCCGCCTGCACATCCAGGCTAGTGCCAACTTCTGGTGGCGCAGCATCGGGACCAGCAGCGAGCTCTGCATGCAAAAATGATGCCCACATAGCACACAGTAGACACAGGTGGATCGTTGGAAATGATACAGTTCAGGGAGCCTTCAAACCAACGACGGGGGGGGGGGTTGTGTATTACAGTCAGTATACGGGCCAGCGCCAACTTCTGGTGGCGCCGCATCGGCACCAGCAGCAAGCTCTGCATGCACATAGAAGTAGCGCACAGTAGGCACATGTTCATGGGTTGGATATGATACAATTGAATAGGTGGTACAATTGACGACGAGGAGTGTGTGTGATACAGCCAGCATCCAGGCCGGCGCCAACTTCTGGTGGCGCAGCATGGGCACCAGCAGCGAACTCTGCACTCGCAATCAGGGTCCGACAGGAACAGCACAGACAGCAGCATGAGCACCAGCAGAAGGCTGTGCACACATAATTAAACCACCGCACAGTAGACACAAGTTCATGGGTTCCGTCTGATACAGTTCTGTGGGGATTGCAACACACAACAGGAGATGCGTGTGATGTGGTCTCCAGGCCAGCGCCAGCGCCAGCTTCTGGTGCCGAAGCATGGGCACCAGCAAGGAACTCTGCATGCACAGTCAAGAAAGCGCACAGTGGACACGTGTTTGTAGGTTTGAATTCGAACAGTGTCAAAGGACGTTCAGTTGACAACAAGGGGTGTGCGTGTGATACAGCCAGCATACCGGCTAGCGCCAACTTCTGGTGGCGCAGCATGGGCACCAGCAGCGAACTCTGCACGGTTCCGGCAGCAGGTTTGCGGCAGGGGACAGGACATCAGAGGTATTTCAAACAGAGACCAGCACATTCAGGGACCGGGCCAAGTGGAAACAGGTATTGACAGGACACAGGGGGTGAATAAGCACCGATGTTTGCGCCACCTTATGGTGGCGCAGCATCGGCACCAGCGGCGAGCTCCGCACAGTTGCGGCAAGGACAGGCAAGGAGAGTTGAGTGGACAGGTATGTTTTTCGGTACATGCTTCTCTGCGTTCCTTTCGTTGCTGCTGCTGCTGCGTTCAAAAAACCACACATAGCCATTGCACGCAGCATGACAATAGCACAACACAGCAATCAGGCACTATTTGAGCATAGCTGCGTGTGCTGCGATTTATCACAAAGAGCATCCGCCTCACCTCTGGCGGCTCCTGCTCATCCTGGGCGCTCGTATCGTGTGGTTTTTTTAACGCAGCAGCAGCAGCAGCACCTGCATCACACCTTTGATATGGTTATGATGATGTTAATGATATAACCATATTAATAAGATTCAAACAATCATAATCATGATATGACAACAGTAAAGATAATCACAATGATAACAATATTCCGCACCTCTGGCGGCTCCTGCTCGTCCTGGCCGCTCATGTCCAGCACCTCCATCACCGCCTTGAGCGCGGCAGACGCCTCAGGGCCTGGTGGTGGTGGCAGCAGCAGCAGCAGCGTCAGCAGCAGCGGCGTCAGCAGCAGCAGCAGCAGCAGCGGCGGCAGCAGCAGCAGCGGAGAGCAGCGGTACAGAGTGTCAACCACACAGAGCATGATGACCAGCAAAGGCATCTGGCAATCTGCGACTGAGAGGTCGGGGCAGCCTGGGCACTTTGTACAGATAAGCCACATGAGTTGGCAAGCAGGCCAGAAAGGGGGTGTCACGACGACCAGCTACTCGTGGCTGAACTACTGTGTTGCATGTGAACAAGTTCTCGCAAGCGTCGACTGATGCTTGCCGCGGCACCGGCATCAATTATGATGAAGAGTAGCTCCAAGTAGGTGCAGTCACCATCTTACACGGTGTAAGCCACTCCAGTTAAACACACATGGTTCACACGTAAGTTATGTGACTCACCTGACATACGCTGCTGCTGTGATGCCGAGGCTTGATGTGCAGCCAGCATCTCCTGCTCCCTGGCCCTAGCAGCTTGCTGCTGCTGCTGCTGGAGCTGCATCTGTTGCTGCTGCTGCATTTGCTGCCAGCGCATTAGCTGCTCAGGGCTTGGTGCACCCCCAATTCCCACAGCAGCAACCGAATTGCCGCTGAAAGCTCCAAACCTCCCACCAGAGGCACTCAGTACCACTGCTGCAGCAACAGTACCAGATAGCGAGGCTGGCAGCAGCCGCCGCCGCGGCGCTGCTGCTGCTGCGGCTGCATTTCCTGCAAGCTGCTGCATTTGCACCTCCAGCATCTGCCGCTGCTGCAGCAGCTGCTTGACGACGTTTTGCTGCTCTGCTGTCAAGCCGCCCTGCATGATCTGCTGCTGCTTCATTTGCTTCAGCTGCTGCAGGAGCTGCTGCTGCTGCTGTTGCAGGTGCTGCTGCTGCTGGAAGTGCTGCTGCTGCTGAAAGTGCTGCTGCTGCTGCGACATGCCAGGGAACTGCTGTTGCAGGGCTGCAGACAGCATGCCCTGGTTCTGCTGCCGACTATACTCAGCCGCAGACTCAGGGAACAACTTTGAAATGTCCAGATCATTTGACGCCATGCCAAGCCCAGTACTGTTCATTGGCGGCTGAGCAAACACAGCTCCACTGCTGATCGTTCTACTGTTGTTAAATGACGGCTGCTGGTGTAATAGCCCACTGGAGCCTGCAGGCTGTAGCAGCGGCAACTGCTGCTGCTGCTGTAAGGGCGGCTGATGTAACGCTGCTGCAGTCATCGCTGCTTGCTGCCGCTGCTGCATGCGCATCTGCTCAAGCAGCGATCCACTGTGCTGCTGCTGCTGCAAGCCGCCGCATGCTGCTGCTGCTTCATAGCTACCTGCCGTCATGAGGCTATACGGCCGCTTGCCTGCCAACTGCTCCTGCTGCTGCTGCTGCTGGAAGCTAGCCATACCTGGAAGAAAGCTCGCTGGTCCCTCCAAGTCGCCCAGTGCTCCTGCTGCTACTGCTGGCGGTGGACCAGACCCCTGCATCCCTAACATTGCCCCAGGAGGAAATTCCAACAGCTGCTGCTGCTGCACCATCTGCTGCTGCTGCTGCTGCTGCAACGCCTCCTGCTGGTGCTGCAGGTAGCACTGCCGCAGACGCTGCATGATGATCTGCTGCTGCTCTGGGGCAACACTGCGCATGATGTCCTGAAAACGACGACGAATCGGCCCACCTGCTGCTGGATCCTGCAAGACTTCCTGCAAGTTATCCTGCAAGCCGTCCTGCTGCTGCTGCTGCTGTGGCTCAATGGCCCCAGGCAGTACATCTGTCAAGTGCAGCGCAGCGGGAGTGTCCTGAGCCTCGTCACCCAGCAACTCTGCTACGCCTGCGGGGGTAAGACCAGACACCTGCTGCTGCTGCTGCTGGAACAGGTGCTGCTGCATCAGCTGTTGCTGCTGATATGGTTGGAGGTGCTGCATCTGCTGCTGCAGGCCGGGGCCATCTAGCTGCATGCCACCGCTCCCATCCCCAGCAGCAGCACCGGCAGCTGTTGCAGCAGCAGCTACGGCAGCTGTTGCAGCAGCAGCAGCTTCAGCATTTTGCAGCATGTCAGGCACACCATCACCAGCAGGCTGTGCCTCCATCTGCCCTGACATGTGCTGCTGCTGCTGCTGCTGCTGCTGTGGCAGTGCTGCATCTTGTTGAGGCAGCTCCGCAGCTGCACCTGCACACGTCAGCAGGCGTTGCAAAAAGGGTTCCAGCAGCACACAAAAAGCGTGCAAACAATCGGCACAAGAAAATGGGCGCACGAAAAGGTACACTTTCAGTCGGTATATCATCACATACAGATAGATGGCTGGGTACAACACAGGAGGCGCACATTGTGTAAATGATCTCAATGCCTTGCCAATACGGCCCGTGCAACAGAAGACGGCTTACCTGGCTGCTGCACGCTCCCCCACACAGGTGAAGCTTGCTGCTGCTGCTGCTGCTGCTGCAGGGGAGGCAGTCCAGGAGCCTGCAACATCTGCAGCTGCAAGCGCTGCTGTGGATCCTGCTGCAACTGCATAGGCGGCATGCCTAGGACCTGCTGCTGCTGCTGCTGCCCACCCAGCAGCAGTCCAGCGCCAAACCCTGCAGACTGCCCTTGCTGACCCTGCTGCGGCTGATCAGCCTGTATGAAATATGCAAACGAACGAGTTTGAGCCACATGTAACGCAACCATGCAGGCCTCGTCCTCTGCTACTGCTGCTCTGCAAGACCACCTACCGTGACACCCGTTTGGGCCCGTGCAGCTGTCATGCGCTGGAGTATCAGTTCCAGGTCCATGGTGCCTTCCAAAACTCCTTGCAGAAGGCGAAGAAGCCGCAAGAGTCTGAAGTTGCTGCGTCTATCGCTACATTGCGACCATTCAGCTGGCTGCAAAGACGATCTGCATCTTCGTAAGCTATATCAGGTGACTGTACAGCTTGATGACATCAGTCTTGCCCGGTGCTTGCTGAGCAGCTGGTGGTAATGTTGTCCTGATATTCGAGAGTGAGAACCCTCGCTGCAGCTGAGACGTGTGCGTCCCTGTTGAGAACGCCCTTGCATAGGTTCATTTACTTCACAACCATATGGCTTGGCTGTTGCATGCTCATGGTACGAGGTTGTTACAGCAGCCCAACAGCTCCAAAGTTACTGGGAACATGCCAAACGCGTGCCTATCGCCTCTGCTGCGTCGCAGCAGTCACATAGTCCGTGCATACTTGCATACACTGCCCTTGCTGCATGCAAGCACTTCGCAGTGCAGACGGGGACTGACAGCCCGGCTCAGGCTGCAGGCTGCAGGGATGCTCAGTACGCTCATTTTGGCAGTTTACTGCGTACCAGTACGCGTACGGGACGTAGTACTCAGCCAATACGCTGCTGAGTACGCTGGTCCTGGTAGACGAGCAGACGGACCCGTCACTTGCCGAGTTGCCGTGTAACTTAGCAGCTGGTGACACCTAGCACTCTAGCAGATTGACTTCGAGAGCTCCCCTAAGACAATCACGAACGCAATGTCGCTTTCCAGCGCGGCTTCCGCCCAACCACCGAACGAGGAGTGGAAGAAATCCACCAACCCCGTAGATCACTGCGAAATTGTGAGCAAGCTTGCAAACTGGAACAGCTACAAATGCAAGTACTGCGCCAAACAGTTCAACGGGAGCGCAACGCGCTGCTATGTCCACCTGACCGGTGAGGGCACTGGGGTGGCCAAGTGCACCAAGTGCCCCAAGGAGACGGTGCTCTCCCTAACCGCTGAACAGGCCAAAAAGAAAACCCAGGGCAGCAAGAAGCGCAAGGAGTCTGAGGCGGACCAATGCAGGCGCGACAGCCATGCTGAGGCTGGCCCTGGCCGGAGCAGTGCTGCTGCTGCTGGCCGTGCCGGCTCCATCCCTGGCCCGGTGAGCCATTGCTGCAGCTGATGGGTTACTTGCATGGTGCGGCCACACATGTGATTGAACACCTGAATACATGTTAACAGTGTTCATGCAAGTGGATGGAAGACTGATCCTGCCGTGTGCTGCTGTCACTGCACTCCAACAGCTGGGTGCTGCATTCAGGCGCGCTGACACCACGACTGTCACCCGTCACCTGGCTGACATGATTTTCCTGGAAGGCCTGCCCATGAAGCTGATCAAGAGCAAGTACCTGCGCAAGTTCCTGGCCTCGCACAGCAAGTGGGTGGAGGATGCCGTGCTGGCTGCCTATGGCATCAAGCAAAAGCCCCACATCTCTATCGCTGCTTACAAGCCTCCCAGCTACAACACCCTGCGCACCAAGTGGCTGGATGACGCCAACCCGTGACAGCTGCGTGCAGAACCTAATTGCTGTGATTGACCAGATGCTGCCCGAGGAGGAGCGGCAAGCAGCTCGCATGTCATACGCATCCTTCAGGGCCCAAGAGGGTATTTTTGGGTCAGCAGCTGCTATGGAGGATGCTGGCAGCATGCCAGCACACCAGTGGTGGGAGATGTATGGTTGTGGTCACCCTGAGCTGCAAAAGGTTGCCGTGCGCTTGCTGGCACAGGTATCCTCCGCCTGCTCGTGTGAGCGTGCTTGGTCAGCATACGATTTCATCCACAACAAGCGGCGCAACAGGTTGACGCCAGCACGCGCACGTGACTTGGTGTTTGTGTTCACAAATGGCAGGCTGGCTGAGAAGATGGAGACAGCAGAGGCGTCTTTTAGTGGGGTGGGATGAGGAAGAGGAAATGGAGGCGGCTGCAGAGTGAGCCAGTGAGGGCTTTGGTGTTCAGGGGATGAGGGGTTCCCAACTGCGAGCAGTTCTGGGCATTGTTGCTGACTTGGTGTGGGTGCAATACTAATAATGTATCATTTGTGTTGGTCACCCCCTGATGTAACATACACACAGCATTTGTTCTGTCACTTACAGCAAGTCCTGATGAGTTTACCATGGTGCCAGAGGGCCCACTAGTACTCGGCAACGTACTCGCACGTACTGGCCCTGCGTATTGGACCCTGCCAGCTGAGTACTGCGTACTGCGTACTGCGTACTACGTACTGAGAGTACTGCGTACTGAGCATCCCTGGCTGCAGCCGGTCAGCAGGACTATTCATTTGTCATTTGACTGATTGCCGGAGGTGCCAACCGTGCTACGACCATACATATATGTGTAACGTACTTACACTGACATGCTGTAGGCTGTGCAGACCTGGCACTCACCGCTCTCTGTTTTGCAGCATGCAGCTTGAGGTTGCACACCGCGGCAGTCGCCGTCATCATCATCATCATCATCATCATCATCATCATCATCATCATCATCATCATCATCATCATCATCATCATCATCATCATCATCATCATCATCATCAACATCATCATCATCATCATCATCATCATCATCATCATCATCATCATCATCATCATCATCATCATCATCATCATCATCATCATCATCATCATCATCATCATCATCATCATCATCATCATCATCATCATCATCATCATCATCATCAAATTACCAGATCAAGCCATAGCATCAACGCCATCGGCCCCGCGGCAGTCGTGATGAAGTGACGTCACTTTGCCAAAGCAAGCCCTGGAAACCTGGCACTCGCCATTCTCTGCATTGAAACCTGCACACACCACTTGGCGGCACTGATTACCCCTGCCTGCCGCAGGCACTGCCTTCAAAGTTTGAAAGTGACGTCACTAGTCAAGTTGTAGCAGCTGGATGCTGCTAAATCATCTGGTCGAGCATAGCTCCCTGGAAGCTCCCAGGTTCGAACAGGCGTCGCTGGCTACGGCAGTAGTATGCCCGAGATCTCCTGCCCGGTGCATCCGGTTTTGGGGCTAGAGCTGATAGACAAGTACTTCATCAATGCCGGGTGGCATCATGCCACACTTGTGACAAGTCAACAGGGCGGCTGTCCAGCTGAAGCATCTGCAGAGCACCTGCCAGGCCTGAGGCCTTTCATATGCCACAGAGCGGGTTTGGACGGAACCCATACATGTTAACGTCATGAACTCATCAAAGGTAGCTGGTATCATACTTCTCAGGACCACTCGCGACCGCTCACGACCACTCACGACCACTCACGACCCCTGGTAACGACGGTTGTAAAAGCAGCAGTACTCCGGCAGGGAATCAAGCAGAGACACCAGACCCCCGCATGCAAGAGGTCATGCCGTCACTCCACCGTGGAGGCTGTTGTGCCAGCACCTTTCAGGTGCAGCAGTCCGACTGGCTTCTCTTGCAGCGCTGCTGGCTCGCCAGCTTGAAGCCGTTGCGGCAATGCAGCGGCACTGCATTGATGCTATTTCAAACATGCCCTTGGCCCTTGCATGCCCCAGCGAGTCGTGCGCATGCATAGCAGAACAGCAGAACAGGCACTTGCAGCCCTGCCAAGCCAGTGAACAGCCCATCGTAGTGACTACGAAGCAGCCCCTGACAATTACTCAGTCTGGCAGTCAGTCATTTACAGTGGGTACAGGCAGCATCACGTGCCCGCAGCAGCTGCAGCAGCGCTGCTGCAGGATGAGGGTTCTGCGGTTCTTGCAGATTGTCTCCTTGGTAGGCTAGAATCAACAGCCAGAGTGCTGCACAGATTGACTGCAAGGCTTGGAAGGCATCTGTATGTCAAAGAACGGAATCAGACGGATCCTGGAAACCAGGTAAAAGCAAGCTGCGCACCTTAAAAAGCACTGCTGGACCAGGAGGGACCCGCCCAGACCTCCTGGTGCTCCGATTGGGCCGTGTGCATGTAGTCTGGCTACTGGGCGGGCCGGTGGCAGCATGTGAAAGCAACAGCACTTTTGCAGGAAAGTAAGCAAGCAAGCAGAGACACCGGACCCTTTGGCATTAACATAGCCGCGCCGTGGCACTGTGTGCTGATATCACATCACTTTCAGCCGGTAGGCGCTGTGAATGTCTGGCACTGGAATGACTCATGCAAGCATCTGAAAGCAGCAGCACTCTAGCAGGAAAGCAGGCAGCGACACCCGACCCATGCGTGCAAGCATATACAGCAAGGTAAACTCCCACTGCTTGACAACACGCCACAGGCAGAGCATCATGCTCTGACTAGTAGCCATTGAATGCCTGGCCAAAGCAGTCGGGAGGCAACTACGGTATTGCCAAGCACCATCATGGCACGGTGCCACCAATGTGACAAGTGTGCAGCAATCTAGCAGAAAAGCATGCAGAGACAGCCTACTAGGGGTAGTACCCCTGCATGCAAGGCTCTTGCAGCGCGTAGTACGCGTGCAAGGCCAATGTAATGCCCTGCTGGCTGTACAGCACCCATGCAGCTTGCTTTCACCTGGTGTCCAGGATCTGTCTAAATTTGTTCTTTGCCATGTGCGTCACAGCAGATCTGGCTGCCATGTAAGTGTGAAGTGAAAGTGTGCACACTCTTCATTATCAGTGATGAGCAAGGGTGTGTGTTGGACCTTTCAACACAAGCTGCGTGCTTCGTGCTTGCTGGAGCCTGTCCAGTTGCAGAAAGACTTTTTTGCCACTACACTGGGGTGTTGATGCGGTGCAGCACCTGCGTGCTAGCGCACCTGCAGGTGACAGCTGTCAGCAGAGCGCTGCATACTCATGGCATGATGAGATGTGTGCGTACACATGTAACAGCCCTTCAACAGTTTGAGGCGAGGACACACTCATAATTGTTGCTGGTGTTGCAGCAGGAGCTACCTGCATGGCACCTGCCACTCATGTACAGTACCAGCAGCAGTGATGGCAGTAATCCTGATGCAACTCACCAGGCCGGGACCGCCCTTGTGCCGTGGTCTTTGCTCCGTGTGTCTGTCCTCCTTGCAATGGTTTGTAGCGACACGGCTTCTATGACCGGATCATATCGGGTACACATACGGCAACAGATCACATGCCACACAGCAACCGACAGACTGTACTGCTGCGATCCAACCACCAACTGCTGGCCAAGCCTGCACGCAAAGATGATATTTTCACCTTGGGCATTTTGATGCCGCGGGATTGAACAAGGCTGAGTTATGCATGCTGTCAGACAGCCACATGGGCGGTAGTAGAATCACTAGCTCGGTGGCGATGACTGCAGCACTTCACAGATGGAAAAACGCTTTGCTCATGCACTCGAAACGATGCAGCGCAACAACTTAATCATGTTTGAAGTGATCGAAGGGTCGATCGAGGGCGGTTTACCGTCGTGGAGGTGCCATGTCTGACCGACAGACGGGCAGGTATGCTCAAGTGACACCCTCAACTCTACTTGATATCTACCACTATGCCACACGCTACGCTGCACAGAACATATTCTGTCTCGCCGCTGTCTCAGTGGCATCACTTCTGCTCCATACGCTACCCAGTACAGAACTCCCACTACTTGCCAGGCGTTGCCTTCCATCCTTGAGCCTGTATCTGCAGGTGCTCTCACATCGTTGCAGCAAACACATCAGAATGGTTTCCCTACGATCAGCTGCAGCATCGCTGCTGGGATCTGTGCTGGTGCTTGCCCTGGCGGGCTGTGCCTCAGCAGGCAACTTCGGCAGCTGGCAGACAGGCCGTGCAACATTCTACGGTGAGCAGCATTTCCCTGATCGGAGCTATTTGGCAGCTGCTGGACCAGCGTCTGCGTTGTTTGACGCTGGATGCGTCGGGTGACGTTGGAGCAGTCCCACAATGAAGCAGCCTGAGCTATCCACGCTACTCAGATCAACGTAAGCATACGCCAGAACTGCATCAAGCCAGGGTTAGGGCTCGTAGCTTGCAAGCAGCGTATGTGGTGACTTCTGGCGCCAGAGGGTCCACTGCCCGACTTGACTGACCCGGCCCTGTGCCAAATCTCCGCATTGCGCTACAGGCACTGACGCATGGAGCATCCACAAAGGATCCTGCATGTTCGGCTACCTAGACTACCGCAGGGCCACTGGTGAGTCCCACACGCCCCAGATCAGATCACTCGAACGTGCTTTGCAGCCCCGTGTCCTCCTCTGTTTCTACTGGTGTTGACAGATCATGAACGATCAGCGGTCGAGCGTGTGCTGACACGTCCTGTGCTGCTGGTGCTTCGCAGGGTGGGATGTGGTTGCCATCAGCGATGTTGCTGCCGACTACCGTGGCTCTTGTGGGTGAGTTCAATTCCAACCTACGTCAGCCAGTCAAGCTTGACGACAGCTGTGCAGCTGGGTCACTGCCAACTCGTGGAGCAGCCACTGCAACACCATCTGCAGCACCACTGCAGTGCCAACTGCTTGACAGAGTTACATGCTGCATTCTGGCCCCATCTCACCCTTCTGCTGCTGCTGTGAATTTCTCTGTGCAGAAAGTGCAAGGAGGTGAAGTGCAAGAACATGAACTTCCGTGATGGCTATGGGCAGTGGCTGGACCGCAGCAGCGTGTGCTACGATGAGTCAGCGTCTGTTGTGGTGATGGTGACCGACACCTGCCCCTGCCACTACCCCAACAACTACCACAGCAACAAGCGCTGGTGCTGCGGTGACATGTACCACCTGGACCTCAGCATCTGTGAGTCAAACTGCTACCCTGGTCAATGGCAGCTGTGCTAAGCAGCCTAAGCAGCAGCTGCAGCGTGTGTATGCAGCTGGCTGGCAGCTGGATAGCAGTGCAGCATTTGCCCCAGATTCAAACAATGTGACAGCAGCTCTGTGTGACAAGTTGTGACCGGGGCTCATAGTTTTCGCATTCCTGCAACTGAAGCAGCTGCTTTGAGCAGCAGCAGCACATGCAGCAGTTGCAGTCTTTGAGCAGATAAGCTGCTCTCTCTATTCATCTAGTACATCCAGCAAACCATCTCACACATACCACTGCTGACCGCCCTGCTGTCCTGCCTCCTCTCACCACCCCTTATCCCACCCTCACAGGGGCCTTCGAGAAGCTTTCTGACACCAAGTGGGGAGTGATTGCCACCACATGGCGTGATGTGCCCTGCTGGCACAGGCCTCAAAAGTGGGCCCGCGTGCCATCATGGAGGAAGGCCACACCAGGCCAGAAGCCCCCCCGCGGCTTCCGTAGGAGCCAAGACAGCCGCCCAGCCGCGTGGTACGACTTCGGCCACCGCAAGGCGCTGTAAGCGACTACTGTACTAGACATACGCCGCAGATTTCGGATCTGAGGCGTGTTGCTATAGCAGTGGTGTGAGCAGTTTGGCGGTGCGTGGGAGCTGTGTAGATAGTAGTAGCCAGCCATCATTGCTGGTAGCTCTGGCTTGCTGAAGGGGCTGCAGGTGTGGGTTTGGTGCGGCTGCTGCAACTCAGTGCTGCAATTGTACGTAACTGTATCAGTCTTTTATCGGGCGTGCGCTAGGCGAGGAGGGTAGGCAGCACTGCGTGGGTGCGGCATGCACCATTTTGCAGAAACACAACCATAGGTGGCTCTGCTGCTGCTGCAGTGAAGCTTCGTTCGTTGTGCTGTTCCCAAGTGGGGTGTGGTGAACCAATTTGTGGTAGAGTGTGAATATTAACTTGGAAGCAAGGCAGGGTGTTATGTCATTGCAGTGCATCCCACTGACACTTGTCAGACAGTTGAGCCTGCGTGCAGAGCAGTTCAGCAGCGCAGCGGACTATATTTGTGTATGGTCGCACGCTGCACAGGCTTGTTGTGGTCAGTTGTTGATTGAGTTGTGGTGGGTGGCGTCTCCTCAAGTGCCCAGCAGCAGCATTTCTGTGCTGCGTTGGTTGCTAGGGCACATGCTTTCCTGCAGAGGAGCATGTCTGTTTCAGTCAGATGCGGGTTGCAGTCTCAATCAGGGCAGAAACTGTTTGCGTACGAAGAATGATGGGGCCATGATGCATAGCCAGGTTGGGCAATAACTCAGGCTACTCGCATGAAGCATGAAGGTACTCTCAACAACACAGCGCGCGTGCTCCACCCGATCTGCATCATCCAAAGTGACCGCTGCACCCATGCATACCCAAGTGCACACATGCATTTCTTCATTGGCACAGCCAATACCATTGCTACTGCTATGTGTGCATCTCTGCCTGCATGTGGATTTGCTGTTGGTGAATGCAAGCATGCGCGCTGGCTCTTGTCAGTCAGTGCTGCAGTGAATGATGGATGCTGTTGATGCAGTCGGTGTTTACAATTGGTGGAAACCAATCTAGCGCGGGAATCCACACTGCATGCCTGTGATTGTTTTGGCTGCTGCACCCTGATGGTGTATTGAGTGCAGAGCAGACTGCATTGCTTGGTAGTCAGAGCACTGCGATGCATTGCAAAGTGCATTGCGCACTGCACAGCAGTATGGCAGAGTGATTGCCAGACAGCGCACACTTGTGGTGCTGCTCTGTAGCTGCTTTGTCATGCACTGTCAGCAGTGAACAGAGTGCCGTGAAGGAGAGAGCGCCGATGCATAATGGAATGCATGCAAAGTGAGAGACTGATTGGCTGCTGCAGCAATGCAGTGTGGACAGAGCCAACTGCTATTAGGCAGCTGAGTGCTGTGCCTGATGTCTGCCTCTCAGTATTAGGACATGGTGGTCATTGTTTGCAGCCGGAAGCCATTGCAGCTGCCCTTCATTGATTGGCCAGCTGTATATGGTGCCCTGCCCGCGTGCTGCTGTTGCGTGTGCAGTTAATTTGCCTATCTAATGGCCAGGTGCAACACAGATTGTGCTGTGGCGCAATGCACCAGTTGTTGACGCTCACTTTGGCATTCATGCAGTGCCAATGTGTAACAAATCTTCTGACCATTGTCATGCTCTCACTTTTCCATTGTGATCTACCCTTGTCAGGCCCTCCCTGTCATCGTCATCGATTCTAGCCATGTCAGTGTTGCATCTGCTGCACGTATACAAAACATGGTCAGGTCAGCCTTGCGTGAGTGCGCAGCCTTGCTTATAGGGGAAGGGTGTTACTGCATGCCTTGCTGCTTGGGTTCTGCTATTACTTTCACAATGTATTGTCATTGACTGATGCTTCGACATGATGATGATGACTGATGCTTCGACCAGATTGTTGCGTTTTGTTTCTGATGCTATGGCTTAATGGGTAACATGATGATGATGAGCATCAACGCCATCGGCCCCGCGCCCCTCAGGAGCGGAAGAAAGAGGGAGCACTGCTCCATTGTGTTTGCAATTATTACGCACATCCCAAGCTTGGACAAGATACTCAGCAATGCTCCTAGATATCACTCGGCACACCCCCCTACTACCCCAAATATCATCAGAAACAAAACGCAACAACTTAGTGGATGCATCAGTCAACGACAACACATTGCGCAATTTTTCAGCGCCGCCAGCAACATCACGCAAAACAGACCGAATTTCATCAAGCATAGTATCCCTCTGAGCAGAAGTAGCGGGACAATCAAACATCAGATATGACAAAGACTCAACACCCTGACCACATGCAGGACATGCTGTGTTAGAATCAGCTCTGCTGCCACCATAACGACTGGTACGCTCATGCACGCAAAGACAGCCCATTCGAACACGCATCAGCAACTCAATACCACGCGTTGGCGCACCAGAACACAAAAAGGGCTTAGCCCTTTTAAAACGCATGGTATCAGCATGTGTAGGGTGCACATGCGTGATGTAACGGCTCAAAGTAGAGTGCTGCAGTGATTCACAAACAATTCTGTCTGCATGCAGCTTCCTGACCTGACGGTTGTTGTGATTCTTGCACGCATTAGCTCGATCAGCCGCCGCCTCAACATCCACACCATACTTGCAAAGCAAACTCTGCACATACTTATGCCAAGGTGTCACCGCAATAGCACCACTAGGGCGCTTCCACTCAGCTGAAAACACCTGATGTGGCAACCGACAGTTCTGCATACGCTGAACCCTAAAGTAATACTCCATCGCCCTCTGATGAAGCCACATGTGCAATGGCTTCACACCCCATTCAGCCAGAACAAGTGAAGTGCAAGGGCGCTCCTTGCCACAACGCATTGAGCACTTGATGATGTCAGTCTGCACTTTGTCAATCTCATCATCATCATCATGTTACCCATTAAGCCATAGCATCAGCACTTTGTCAATCTGTTGCAGTTGCCTTGCAGTTGACGGAAACCAGACCTCACTGCCATATTCAACAATCGGGCGAACGCATGTAAGCAGAATGATACGCTTTACTTCCACGCTGATGAGCCGGCTCTTCCAAACCGGCATGAGCCCACCCTTCACACGATGCACTTTTGCAAACATCTTCTCAAAGTGCGTATTCCAGTTGCAGGCATTGTTGAACCATAGGCCAAGGTAGCAGTACTCTGATACAACAGGCACAGGCACACCATTCCAAACGATGCCAGAATCAGCCAACTGGCTGGGCTGTCTAGCTGGTGAGACATGCATGACAGCAGACTTCAAGCTATTCAGCTTGAACCGCCACTTACAACTGTATTCATAAGCTGTTGCAGCCACAGCCTGAACCTCAGCCAGAGATCCGCACACAGCAACAAAGTCATCAGCCTGCATGGCTGCCACAACCTGACCAGCAGGTTCGTCACAAGGGCCCATAAGGGTGATTCCAGGGTGCTTTGCATGCACCTCATGCAGCAGATCATCAATGAAGTACAGGTACAGTGTGGGGAAATAACATCGCCCTCATGCAAACCAAGGTCACATGTGAAGCTCTCAGTGACATGACCTTCGTGAGACACCACACGGCGCGCACCCTGATACAAGTTGTAGAGTACACGGAACATCTTTCCACGCACACCCTTGTCCCACAGCTTTTGAAAGAGCCCATCAAGCCACACTGTTGGGAAAGCCTTATAGGTGTCAACAAACAGCACATAAGAATCCTTCCCTCAGCTTTCCTCCCACCCAACACCTCACTGAGCACACTCTGGTGGTCAGCACAGCTGCGCTTGGGACGAAAGCCGTTCTGGCTCTCGTGCAGCAGCGGCGTTCCTGCTTCTGTAGCAGCAGTTACACGCTGCTGCTGCTGCTGCTGCTGCTGTTGCTGCTGACGTGCCTGCTGCTGCTGCTGTTGCGCCTGCTGTTGCTGCTGCTGCTGTTGCCGTTGCTGTGTCGTGCCCTCCGTTGATGCTGTGGCGTTGATGCTGTGGCTTGATGTGGTAATTTGATGATGATGACAAAACTTTACATCGTCACCTGTGCGCTGGTAAACAATCACAGGGTGGGGGCCCAGGGGGCTGCTGTGGATGGGACATTTGCTTGCTTTTACAGCTTATGCATGTGGCCAGTGATAGAAACTGCGTGCATGCTGCTCTTGCTCTTTGACTTCTGCTGCTGCTCGCAGTGCTTTTTCTGCTATGCTTTTTCTTGTAGATGCTGCGATGCAATGTACACTGGACACACAAGTGTTGTGGCGCTGGTCGGGTTCTAAGCCTTGGGTGACAACGTGCTGGAGTACAAGAGCAGCGGCAAGCGTGGGTGTGGCCGGCGCTGGCCCACCTCACACTGTGCTTGTCCTCTGAACGTCTGCCTTGCTTCAGGTAATTATTGGGGATGTAGAAGTCTCGGCAGCCCTCTTGCCTTTTGCTTCCTGGACGCGGAAGGGCCGGCGACCCGAAGCGGATACTCTGGATCTGGTGCTTTCTACATGTTCAACTTCACAACCAGCAACGCATGATCGTGGGTCAAATCAGCCTTGCTTGCATGAGCAGCCTTGCATGCGTGCGCAGCCTTTACTGCTTGCATGCAGGGGTAGGGTGTTTCTGCATGCTTTTTCTGCTAGAGTGCTAATGATTTTTCACATCGTCACCTTCACCTGCTGTCCCGATGCTGGCATATGAATCGCCAGCTGTCGAGAGCGCGGGAGGGAGGCCGCGCTGCGAACCTGGACCGTGAGTCACCGGCTGTCGGCCACGAGAACGAAGAACAAAAGAAGCTTTTATGCATCTGCCGAAGAGGACGTAAATGGAACTGGGCATGTCGCGCCCGGAACCTGCACTCAGCCAGTGACTGACTGGCAACTGCACGTTGAGACTGCAAGGCTTCAACTTCGGCAGCCTAGCAGCATCGAATCCAATGATCACACATCGGATCGCATCTATCTCGGCCAAAATTTTCATCTGCACGTAATACTCCCGTAGGGTTGTGAGACTGATTGTGCAAAGCACCCAACAAGTAAAGATGCAAGCTGAAGCCACCTACTCTGCACGGCGCCCAGTGACTGGCTAAGAGTCGTACTGCTGCTGCTGCTCGTGGACCAGTTCTCAGATACCGGGCATTTGCATGCGTCGTGGGCCAGTTCTCAGGTACTGGGCATTTGCATGCATAGACCTTGTACATCCCAAGCAGCGATCAACAACACACAGCAACGCGCTGTTACACAAAGCCCCCCCAACCCCAAACCCCCTCAACCCGTGCATCAGGCATGCCATCATCATGTTACCAACCCCACACCACACACCGCTGAATATCCCACACACAGCTCCAGCTGTAGCAGCTGGCAGGTGGCCCAAATCCTGGCAGCCTGCCGTACGAGATACGTCCAACGCCATTGTGGCACAATTCAGCAGCTCGGCTGCCACATGATGGCCTCGCCTGCTGAACCTGTTGTGCATGCTGTTCACCAGTCAAAGTTCCGCAGCACTAACTTGTCACATGTGCTACTGACCCGTAACACAACAGCAACAACTCCTGTTGCTTGTCCCTGCTTTTAGGAAGCTGCTTGGCAGGCACTCGCTTGCTGTCTTCCTGCTGTATTAGAGCGCCGCTTCTCCAACAAAAGCTGTCTGCAGAACGTCATAGCTTGGTGAACACCTCCAGGCCATCCTCCACATCATCGCGCCACTCCAGCGTGGTGGCTACGCCACTGCTTTGCATGCTCTAGGGAAAGTTTCCCAGCACCTGATAAGTTGTCAACTGCGCTAGTGCGCTGCTGCTTTGTGCATGGGCTGCTGACTCGTGCCATTTGAAAGTGTAAAACAGCGTCACAACTTGGTGGACACTTCCAGGCCATCCTCCACATCATCGCGCCACTCCAGCGTGGTGGCTATGTAGCGGCTGCTGTAGCCGCTGCTGCTGCGCACGTATTGCAGGTACGGCTTCATGCCACCCTCAGCAAACACACCTGCGCAAGGAGAGGCGAAAATGCAATGCAGATAACACAGTAGCAGCAGCAGCGGCGGCGGCGCCGGCGGCAGCAGCTTGAGCAATGCATAGGGGGCTTTGCCTTCCTGACAGCAACCAGGTGCAACAATGTTGACATCTGCACAGACAGTTCAACTTCACAACTAGCAGCGCATGATCGTGGGTCAAACCAGCCTTGCTTGCATGAGCAGCCTTGCATGCGTGCGCAGCCTTTACTGCTTGCATGCAGGGGTAGGGTGTCTCTGCATGCTTTTTCAGCTAGAGTGCTACAAAGTTTTCACAGACATTGATATGCCAGCGTGTTCTGTGAGGACCCATCCAGCGGCAAACCATGCAGAACTGAAAAACACCAAACACCAGGTGCAACAATGTTGCTTAGTCGCGCAGTTCCTCACCTGCATTGTCTGCTACAATTATAGCGCCTTGTGCCAGGTGTGGTTCGGCTGCTTGCAGGTATGCCAGGGTCTCTTTGGGGGTGCCGTCCAGCAGCAGGAAGTCGATGGGCTTGCCATACTTTGCAGCCACCTCTGGCAGCTTGCTGCAGGCGTCTCCCCACCACACATCAACCTGCAGCAGCAGCAGCAGCAGCAGCAGCGGCGGTGTGTTGGTCAACGTATGAAGAGGGGTTTTGAAAGCCAAAGTCTTGCCGTACTTAGCAGCCACCTCTGGCAGTTTGCTGCAGGCATCTCCCCACCACACGTCAACCTGCAGCAGCAGCAGCAGCGACAGCGGTGAATTGTCAAGCTTTGAGTGGAGTGTAGGGAGCCAAATGCCTTGCCGTATTTTGCAGCTACCTCTGGAAGTTTGCTGCAGGCACCCACCCACCACACATCAACCTGCAGCAGCAGCAGTAGCAGCAGCAGCGGTTTTTGTCAAGGTTCAAAAGGGGAGTGTTGGGAGCCAAAGGCTTGCCATACTTTGGTGCTACCTCTGGCAGATTGCTGTAGGCATCTCCCTGCCTCGCGTCAACCTGCAGCAGCAGCAGCAGCAGCGGCAGCAGCAGCGGCAGCAGCAGCAGCAGCAATGCTGCCTCCAAGCATGAGCAGGGGCGCTGAAGTCGCACGCCTGCTTCCATTCAGCCAACGGCAAGCATCGTGCGGCATGGATTGAGCAGCGCACAGACGCAGGCTGCTGGTTGCTTCACAAAGGGCGCTGACATGCACCTCCTCAAACTCAAGCTGCTGCCGAGTGGCGTCTGCCGCTGCTTGTTCTTTGTGCCCTGGCCTGTTCTTCTTCTGGCCCCGGTACATGACATGCTATGCGATTTGCTCAACAGGGACGTGCCTTTCAGCACCTTGTGCAAGCTGGCAGCAAGGGCAGGAGCACTTACATGTGTAACCACTCAGGCTGCAAGCTATGCCATAAGGAATGTGCGTAGCAGCTGTCTCACCGTGCTGCCAAGTGGGGTTTGGCGCTGCCTGTTCTTGCTGCCCTGGCTGGCCTGTTTTTTCTGGCCGCAGTACATGACATGCTATGCAATGTGCACAGCACGGCCGTATTCTTCAGGGCCTTGTGCAGACTCGCAGCACGAACAGGAGCGCTTACATGTGTATCCACTCACGCTGCAAGCTGTGCCACAAGGTATGTACATGGCAGCTGTCTCACCGTGCTGCGAGTGGGGTTTGCCGCTGCTTGTCTTCTGGCCCTGGCTTGTATTTCTGGCCCCGGTACATGACATGCTATGCGATGTGCTCACATTTCACGTGTGCAGCTGTCTCACCATGCTGCCGAGTGGGGTTTGCCGCTGCTTGTTCTTGCTGCCCTGGCTGGCCTGCCACAGGAAGCGCTTGGCCACCAGCAGCCAGCTCAAGTCCTTCTCAAGGCTCACCAGGCGCCCACCAGCCGGCAGCACCTGCATACATGCAAGTCCAGGAACTCTTTGTGCTTGTTGTGGCTAGCAGTGTCAAGCATTCCCAAGCAGCCAGCTCAAGTCCTTCTCCAGGCTTACAAAGGCGACCACCAGGCGGCAGCACCTGCACAGGTCACCAGCGCAGCGCTGATTGATTGTTGTGACTAGCCGTGTCAAGCACTCACCGCACACTGGCAGCTGCACCAGCAGCGCAACACGGCCATTCAGTGGGAGCACCTGCATACGTGGCATGCATAAATGACAGCTCAAGTCCTTCTCAAGGCTCACAAGACGCCCACCAGCCGGCAGCACCTGCATACGTGATCATAATGATGCCATGATGGCAGCAAAGGTCAGACTCATTTTTGCTGATCATCAGCCAGCTCAAGTCCTTCTCCAGGCTCACCAGCCGCCCACCGGCCTGCAGCACCTGCACATATGACAGCACAGGTCCAGGAAGGTACCTGCTTGTTAGAGCTGGCAGTGTCAAGCATTCACCAGCACACTGGCAGTTGCACCAGCAGCACCAGACGGCCACCAACCCGAAGCACCTGCACGACAGCACAGGATTACATGACGCTGAGGCTGACAGTGGTTGGGGCAGTTTTCTGTGTTGGCAGCTTCACATAAAGAGGTGGGCGACTACAACAAGCCGTGTTGGGAGTGCTGAAGGTGCTGTCAGCAAAACCAAACATTCACCTGAGCAATCTTGGCGCTGTAGCTAGCCATGGTGCCGACCTCCACTTTCGAGGCAAACACCAGGTGGCAGCAGCACTGCTGCATGTGCTAACAGCACAACAAATAGAGGTGGGTGCCCAACATAGCCGTGCTGGAACTGCTGCATGTGTTGGCAGCATCACAGATACAGGTGCGCGCCCAACACAAACCGTGTTGAAGTGTTGCATGTGCTGGCAGCAAAACCAAACAGTCACTTGAGCGATTTTGATGGCGCTGTAGCCAGCCATGGTGCCGACCTCCACTGCATGTGCTGGCAGCCAACCAAACAATCACCTGAGCGATTTTGATGGCGCTGTAGCCAGCCATGGTGCCGACCTCCACTGCGAGCTGCGGCTGCTGCTGCGCCACCAGCTGCTGCAGGATGGCAGCCTTGTTGGGCCCCAGGAAGGGCATGCCGTCACGCTTGCCCCAGCGCTCAAGCCGCCGCGCGATCCAGTCGTCATCCACCTGCAGTTGATCAGTCGCAGATGGACAAGCTCACGCAGTTGGGTGCATGCCGCCGCCCTGTAGTGCCAAAGGATGGTCCAACCGAAGAGTCTTCAATAGCTGTTTTGAGTTTCAGGGGCCTCTGGTCGAGCAGAGCTGGCTAGCATGTTGCTTGTTGCTGTCCGGCTTGTTGGGATGCTAAACATCACACCACCATTGTTGAACAATTGCAATCACAACGCATGTGACGCATTCTGATCAGCTCTCTCACCTCTTTGAGCCGTGACACTTTCTGCCCCTGGTCATCCAGCACGCCAGCTAGCGTGTTGGTTGTTGCTGTTAAGCTTGCCAAAAGCCATACATCACACCACCATAGCTAAACAATCGCAACCGCAACAGCTGTGACGCATTCTGATTAGCTTCCTCACCTCTTTCGGCCGTGACAGTTGCTGCCCCTGCTGCCAGATGCTGCTGACGCTGCTCGTACATGCTAACAGCCAGCACATTGGCGTTGTTACGTGGCATCGTTGAACGACGGTGCTGTGCTGTTGTCTGGTGTTATGCTGCACTGCTGCTTGGTGTACAAATGCTCTCTCACCTCCTTTAGTCGTGAAACTTTCTGCCCGTGGTCATCCAGCACTACTTCACGGTCTCCAGATCTGATCTGCGCCTGCCGCAGCTGCCGCCGCTGCTCCACGCGTGCCTCGCCTGCTGACTGATCAGCGTAGAAAAGGCCCCCAAACACTAGCAGCCCTATCACGTTGATGATGAGGTTCTGCGCACCGCCGCCTTCAGCTGCTTGAAGGGCCGGTGCCTGCAAATGGCACGAGTGGCATAAATGACGCAAATGACGCAAATGACACGAATGACACAAATGACACTGATGACGCAAATGACATGTGCAGGTGCCTGCAAATGACACGAACGTCGCAGGCAGCAGGAGGATGCCTTTCGGAACCTCCGACACAAATCCTCAGCAGGGAGGATTACTCCACAGCATACCGCAGCTGCAGCCTGTTTTCACCTCACAAGTACTGCAGCTTTACCTGCAGAGCTGCAGTGAGCCTCACTGTACTGTGTGACACAGTACAAACATGCTTGTTGTTCCTTGTTCCCTCATGTGCTTCCCAGCCGCACCTGTATGAGTTTTGCTGCTGATATTAGCGCAGCAACGAACGTCGATGCAGCAGAGAAGCCGAAGAAAGCCAGCCGCAGCGGCCTTGGTAGGAAGTACCTGCAGCCAGGGCAGGCGTTACAATAGCACAGGTTACATGCATGCGCAGCCTTGCATGCAGGGTTCGGGTGTTGCTGCTTGCTTTTCTGCTAGAGTGCTGCTGCTTCTGCAATAGCGCAGCACAAGTGTCATCACTCTGCTGCCAAGCTAGCAGCAGCATGAGTGCATTGAGCAGCTGTGGCAGCTGCACTGCTGGTTTGGTGCGGGCGCAAGCGGGCAACTTGGCAAACCCAACTCAAATGTGTGGTAGTTTGCAAGTGGGCAGCCTTGGTCACCAAACAGTTGCTGCCAGGCAGCTGACAGCTTGCTATTGCGGATGCCCTGCCGCTTTTGTGCATACGTAGTACACGCGATAAGCAGCTTGTAACTTGCTGCTGCTGCTGCTGCTGTGGTACGCCAGCATCTGCAGGTAAATGCAACTCTTGTTGCCAAGCAGCTTTAGGATGCAGTTTCTGCTGTAACTCACTCCAGGAAGTTCTTTGGGTCCCGTAGTTCATCCTCCAGCTGGCGCCTCTTGCTGGCATCAAGCTCAGGCTCAACCAGCTGCTGCAACTGCTGCTGCTGCTGCTGTTCTTGCTGCTGCTGCTGTGGTGTGTCAGCATCTGCAGGCATGTCATAGCAGACGGCATGACACCCAGATGGAATGAGAATCTTGTTGTACGTGTGGTACTCGTGTCACAGAAGTACAAGAGGTTTTGCACACTGGCCTGATATTTCAACCCTCATCATAAGTTGCGGTGCGTAGTGGAATTGCTGATGGGTCTGTGTTGTGCGTGTGGCTACATTTCAGCAGGCGGCTGAACGCATGGCACATTGCAGGCAACTAATGCTTGCATACCTGACAGGCGTTCGCACTAGTACCGCTTCTACATATATACCAGCTGGAAGACGGCTGACAGCTGGCACTCAGTGGCCAAGGCTTGGGCTGACAAGCACGCAAAATCAAACATCATGCTGAACCCCTAGATCTGACCAACCCTCAGCTTCAGACGGTTTGGCCTGGCTTGCCTGTACTGCTCTTTCTGCTTTTGGTGAGGCAGTGTGCCTGTCTTCGGTTGATGGATGCGCCACTGATCAGGCTGTACCGTGGTGCAGCTAACGCAGACCGTGGGCATGGTGCTTTTCCCAGCTTACTCAACATTCTTTACCAATGTGCACTGGTAACCTCTCTGCTTGGGTCTGATGGTCTGCACCACTGGTTGCTCTGTCTGCAGCAAAGCTGCTGCTGTTGGTGTTGAGAACTGCCACTGCGTGCGGGCACACAAGGACTTGCAAAAGTGTACGATCAATGCAGTGGCAGGAATGCGCTTGCTGTCAAGGGGGTTCCGTCCTCTGACCCCTGCACCAGGATGACAGTGTTTCTTGGACTTCGTACCAAAGCATCCGAAAGAGCAACGCCGGTGGTGATCATTTAGATGTACAGATAAGCGTAGGTTATCGCAAAAAGGGCACGCTACGCCTGCACTGTGTGGATTGGAGGTTTCGCAAGTAGTTCCGTTGCTGTGTTTGACGGGCTGAGGCAAGCCAGCAGCTTTCGCACTGTTGACTGTGACGTCAGTATCAACATGATGCTTCATGGACGGACCATCTGTCCGTCTCAGCAAGCAAGCACCAGCAGATGCAGGCCTCTGCAGCAGCACGTGTGCCAGTTGCCTGTTCACTGCTCATCAAGGGCCAGCAGGCGTGTGGTCAAGCGCCAGTTCAACAAGAATGGAAGCCTACACGGACAAGGCCTGGGGCCGAGCGCGAGCACTTGGGAGGGCTTGAACCAGGCCTTGGCAGATGAGTTCCTGCAAGCAATTAAAGCACCACAGGTGTCTGAGCCCAAGGTGTTTGTGTTTGTGAGGCACGGGCACAGCACCTGGAACCAGCAGAGCCGCATCCAGGTGAGCAGGACACGCAGGGCTAGTCCTCATGCAGCAACCGCTTGCACAGGGTGCAGCTTGCTGCACATCAAGATGGGTGGGGTTTGATGCTGTTGACCAGGCACTGCCTCAAGCCGACTCTGGGATAGTACAAAATCATTGCTGTCATCGCATCCTGATGGCGCAGTACAGCGTTGTTGATGGTTAGCTGCATCCCGCATCCTTGTGAACTGCTGCAGGGCAACACTGATGAGTCAGAGCTCACAGACGTGGGCAGGGCCCAGGCAGTGCTGGCCAGGCAGGCGCTGCAGCATGTGGAGTTTGTCAGGTGAACAAAACACATGAATATCTAAGTTCAAACACACACACACAGCAGCAGCAGCAGCATTGACTGGTATGTTGGTATGAAGCTTGCATGTTGGCAGCATAGTCATGGGTGTTACATGCACCAGCACCTACAGCATGAAGGTGTGCCACCAGCACAGCAGCAGTCAACACAAGTTGAGTACTCAAGTGAAAATGCATCACATGCACTGCGGGATCCATGTAACTACGTATCTCTCCTGCCCCTGCTGTGTTGCCATCTGCACTGCTCTGCAGCTGCTTCTCCAGTCCTCACACGCGGGCGCGGCAGACAACAGAGATTGTGTGGCAGGTGTGCAGAAGGAACCTGGCCTGTTGCTGTGACACAGCAAATGGGTTGCAGCATGATTCCATGGTTCTCCTGCCGATATGTTGACTATGCAGCACCTGCATCAAGCTCCTGTGCAGCAGTTCATGCATTGTACTTCCACTGGGTCGATGCCACACCTCGGATCACCTTCGCATACCTTTCATGTCGCGCCTGCCGTGTGTGTTTGACTGCAGCCGTGGGCTGAGCAGGTTCCTGTGCAGGAACGCCATGTCATGCAACACCATGCTCAATTCATGTGCTACTGCTCTGCTGTGTGTTTGATGCACTCCGCCTCTCTAAATTATTGTTTGCCATTGTGTTACACTGTGCGCTGCAGCCGTGGGCTGAGCAGGCTCCCGTGCAGCAGCCGCAGCTTGTGCCCCGCCTTGAGCAATGCACATGCAAGTGTTTGAGTGTGTGCTTGTTTTGCTCCACCTCTCAAGCTGTCTTTTTTTGCTGTCTTTGTGCTGCAGCCGTGGGCCGAGCAGGCTCCCGTGCAGCAGCCGCAGCTTGTGCCCCGCCTTGAGCAATGCACATGCTAGTGTTTGAGTGTGTGCTTGTTTTGCTCCACCTCTCAAGCTGTCTTTTTTTGCTGTCTTTGTGCTGCAGCCGTGGGCTGAGCAGGCCCCCGTGCAGCAGCCGCAGCACCCGCCCAGCCTTGAACAAATGTGCGTGCTACTGTTTGAGTGTGTGCTTCTTTTGCTCCACCTCTCTAATCTGTTTTGCTTCTTTTGCGCTGCAGCCGTGGGCTGAGCAGGCTCCCGTGCAGCAGCCGCAGTACCTGCCCAGCCTGAGTGAGGTGGATCTGGGCTGGTTCCAGGGCAAGAGGAACGGTGAGCAGCAGCAGCTGAATGAACCAGCAGCAGCTGCCGATGTTTGCCTTGAAGCAGGTTGACGGTCAGGCTTGCAGCCACACATGAGTTGGCAGGGTGATGTGCTGAGGATGCTGTGCTCACTGGTATGTGCAGTGACAAGCAACAGTGAGCAGTTGCAGCAGCCAAACCTTTCTTTTCAGCTGTAATGCCGTGCTCGTGAGGTGGACCTGGGCTGGTTCCAGGGCAAGAGGAATGGTGAGCAGCTTCCCGTTGTATTGAATCACGACCCATAACCAACAATAGCTTGAACTGTACGCAGCAGTAGCCAGTCACACGACTTAATTGTGGACCTGGGGTGGTTCCAGGGCAAGAGGAACGGTGAGCAGCAGCAGCCGATTGCACCAGCAGCAGCAACCAAATGCACCAGCAGCAGCGACTGAATGCACCAGCAGCAGCAGCTGACGTTGTCCCTGGAGCCGGTTGATGGTCAGTTTCACAGCGACACAGGAGTTGGGAGTAGGATGAAGCTCTTATGTAGGGTGCAGTACTGAGGATTGTGCTTTCAGGGGTCTTAGGGGCGGGGATTGGGCAGCAGGTGCAGCCGCAAACCTTTCTTCTCAGCTGTGATGCCGTGCTCGTGGCACTTTTCGCGACATGTGCAACTCCCTGCTCTGCCGCAATTGAATACTCACATTTATATGCGTCCTGCACTTCTCCACTCTGCTGCTGCAGAGGACATTGCCATCAGCCACCCCGAGCTCTACAAGTGAGAGCAAACATCTATTAGTCACACGGCAGAGTAAAGCCTAGTAACCTAGCATGCTGCAGAGCCCTATCTCCTTGGCGCCCCATGCAGCTGTGGCAGCCTTCCTGCAAGCAGTGTGCCGTGGCCTGCTGTTCCAGCTCAGCCTGCTAGCCTAGCAGACAGAAGCCTTTATGCATGCCAGCAGCTATACCTAGCTAGCACAGGTGGTTGCGTCTGCTGCCTTGGTCACTATTGGCGCAGTGCATCGGCTGCTGCAATCTATGTCCCCTGCAACATTAGCTCTAGGCCTCTCTGCAGCTATAGCTAGCTAGCGCAGGTGGTCACGTCTGCTGCCTTTGTCACGGTCAGCAGAGTGCATGGGGTCGCAGCACTAGGTCTCTCTGCAGCTGCTGGCTGCGATGCATCTCTGCTGTGCTGCTTGCACTGACCATGATCTATCTTCTGCTGCTGCTGCTGCCACTGCTGCGCTGCTGCTGCCGCAGGGTGTGGCGTGACGAGCCGGAGCGCTTTGAGATTGAGGGGCGCTACCCAGTGCTGGACGCCTTCAGGCAGGCACGACGCGCGTGGAAGGGTGAGCAGCGCTGCAGTACTCCTCTGGCAGTGACCTCCTCTGGCAGTGTTGGTTGTACTCCTGACGGCTGCAGCACTGCCAGCAGGGGGTTGTGTTGCTGTGCTTCTGCAACACGTCGTGTAGTGGTTGCTGAGAGTTGCTGTGCTGAGTACGGGGTGACGGGTGAGTGGCTGTCAGCAGCACGAAGCAGGCTTGATGCTGATGCTTCCACCAACAAGGGTTCAACCTCTGTTGACACTGCTTGCGTGCATGCAGCACGAAGCAGGGTCAGCCATATCAGCCAGGTTACGACTGCTGCAGCTGACTTGTACACGTGCTGCCCTGCCGTCGCCGCTGCTGTGCCAGACATGCATACTCTTGGGGACAGGTCTGCTGCCGGCCCCTGGTGGCAACCACCTCTTCTTAACACAATGGCTGCACGGACAACTGCCTTTTTCTTGGAATGCGCAGCTCCAACGCACTGCTGCTGCTGCTACTGACAGTTACGCCTTGTTTCTGGCGTATGCTTGTGACAACAGACCTGCTGTCAGCACCTGGTGGCAACCACCTGGTGATCACGCACAAGAGCCTGCTGCGTGCGCTGCTGTGCACGGCCCTGGGGCTGCCTCCGCGCCAGTTCAGGGCCATCGACATCTCCAACGGGGCTGTCTGCATGGTCAGGTAGGCCTGCTGCTGCTGCTGCTGCTGAGCTGCTGGAGGTTAGGCAGCACATGTCGCCGCAAGCGAATCGAGGCCCATTTGATCGAAGCAGGTTATTATTGCCAGCACGCTATGTTGTAGCGTTCAGCTCAGCATCTTGGGGACTGCACTGTGAGGCCGTGTGCTTCTTTGGCTAGGCTGATGCTGCTGTGCCCTGTGAGTTGGTGCGAGGCCAACCTTTGCTGCCCGAAGGGTGATGACCCATCCTCTTGCAAGTGCTTACTGCAGCTGTTACACTGCTGTATGCCTATCGTCTTCCTGATTGCAGGTGCAATGCGCGTGGCGATGTGATGCTGTCATCGCTCAACCTGACCTCCCACATGGTCTACGACAACGTGCGTTATGACGTTCCTGCAAGCAGCAAGAATGACAAGCTGGCGGCGGCAGGGCCTGCAGGAAAGGCGGCGGCGACTGCTGGCTATGCGCTCGCAGGCACTCTGCAGGATGCCCCCGTGACCGCATACAGCCAGAGCTGATGCAGCTGATGGTGATTTTACCTTTGCTTTGACGGTGCTACTGGGGAGAATGCTGCTGAAAGTGCTGCGGTTACATTTTATGGGTTGGTGATGCTGCATCGACTGCGAGGGATGCACAAATGATGAGTGATGATTTTGCTCCATGCTGCCTGCTGCATCCGTCAGTAGCAGGTGCTGTTCTAAACCCTGTGGTGCTTCCCTTGATGTTGTTGTCTTGCAACTGATGTTGCTGTTTGTGATAAAGGTGCTATCATGTGTGCAGAGTCTTGGTAGGCGTTCTCAGTGGCTGGCATCATAAACCAGGTTTGTTGCTGGTGACTGGTGACATAAGTGTACTACACGCCCATAGTAAGGGTTGTAGGCAGCGCAAAGCATGCGTGTTATGAACTCTACCCAATAGGAGCGAGTCTTCCATACGTTCTGGTCTTGTTGCTCCCCGGGTAGGGCACTGCGGCTCGTTCAAAGTGGCTCAAGCTTGGGCGTGTGTTCCTGAGTTGTGTCGCTGCATGAGGATGGTGCAGGGGCGGTCGCTGCAAGGTGGCACAGTCCCATCAAGAGGTCATGTGGCGTTTGCTTGTTATGCGGTATGTTTGTGTTGGCAGCCCCTCTATGGCTGATGTAAGGCATGCTGTACTTCAGACTGGTGTACCTGGGTGTACTACTATGGCTGTGTTTGCGTGGTTGTGGTATTCGACTGTACTATGTTTGTGTGTGCCTGGTTATGGCTTTGCGGGCGGTGTGTTGCTGGGGCGTTTGATGTGTTGTAGCACAAACAGCTATAGTATAGGCCACCGCCCCCCTGCAGCATGTGTGTCAGATTGGATGCAAGGGGAGCATGCGGTGCATGCCGTGCTGCTGTTGTTTGCATACGTCTGCACCGTATACGGTTATGCATAAGCTGCAAGTCAAGGTGCTTGCAGAGCTGTTGTTCTGCTTCCAATCCTTTTTTGTTTTTGTTTTGCTTCCCTCCGCCACATCCTGCGTGGCAGCTTTTTATGCCTGCATCTTACAACAGTCACCGCCACGCCTCTTTAATTCTGGAAGTGTGGTCAATACAGCATGAGTTTTGTGCTGGTGTCCATGCAACGTGTCGGTATCGATGAGTTTCGTGGCAGCTTTTTTATAACAGCATAAAGCTGAGTGAGCTTCGCTGACAACATGCCCAGCTACCTGGTACCATAGTCAACCATGGTGTGCTGGCAGCTTGATGCACAGTCGGTACCAGTAGTTGAAGCTTAATATGATGGCACATGTTGTGGTGATGGTTATGACAATGTTTTGTACATCGGGGTGCCAGCACAGCGCTTGATGCACTTCGCAGCAGATGCCTTCTGTGCATTGCTCGGTTGCCTGTTGTCGCACTGCTGTGGCCACCACAGTATTGTCACTGTGACTGGCGCTCACTCGGTATGTTCTGCTGTTGCAGCAGCTGGCGGGCATTGCATCTCTGTGCCGTGCCAAAAGCATTGTCGTGCTAGGCTGGCGTATGTTCAGAACTGTTGTTCGGGAACCTGGAGTTGAGTGAGTGCCCCTGCTGTAGCTTGCCAGTCAACGCGGCACTGTAGCTGTGATCTTCCCATTTCGGGCAGCTCTGCGACTGTACTGGAACGTCTGTTCAGTAGCACGCCTAAGTTGGCCCTGGTGCTTTGCCTGGTGGGGCGCTGTGTGTGCGCCAGTGTTTAGGGTTGTGCACATACCATTATGACCGTTTTCTGACCAGCTCAGTGTAAAGGCATTTCCATCTTCAGCCAGGCTGCCAGTGATGGATGTAAGGTCGTTCTTTTCGACGTTGTTCTGCACGTCTTGCGTCTGGTGACACCAAACAGGCCTAGGCCCAAGTGCTTCAACGCGAGCGAAGCATTTGATCGGGCACAAGATGCGTCAGAAAGCAGCTATAGTTTTGTATAGGACGTTGCTGAGGGAGGCGAAACAGCAGTTTGAGCGCTTCGGCACCGATGTCATGAGCTTTCGTGCACCACTTGACAAAGCACCAGCCAGCTGGAACTCTAAGGCAACGACGGGGTTGCAGTACCAGCTGGATGCTTTGGAAGCGCTTGTTCCTGGCCTGGCAGGTGCGGAACGAGCAGTGCTGGCTTCACAGCAGCAGAGACAGCAGTAGCAGGTGTAGCTGGTAGTGGTAAAACAGCCAGATCTACACCTCTGTTGTCGGCATGTACACTTTCACTGCTTGCTATCATCGGGCGCAGCCTCAACACATACACAAGGGTCTGTGTACGGCTCTCCTGGTACGTCAGGGTCTTGAGAAACCGCATCCTTCTGCGCTGTTCTGCTGTGTTGCCTGTGCGTAGTGCTGCCCCACGAGGGACAACTGCCGCTGAGCTTGCATGGCCTAAAGCAGCTCGTGAGGGACAACTTCAGAGCACATGCAGCAGCAGCACAGCAGCAACAGCAGCAGGGCACAAGCAGCAGCCAGCAGCAGCTCAGTCCACTAGACCAGGGCTTCGCAGCGCTGCGTGCCCTGCCGCAGCAAGTGTACCTAGAAGCCTGCAGCAGCAGCTACGTTACAGAAGGTGTCCTCATCGAAGCCACGAGCTGTTACAACCCCGGAGCAGATCCGTATGCCGCTGCAGGATTCATCACAGGCGGCAGCAGCAGCAGCCCCGGAGAGCAGTGGTTCTCGTACCGTATCCGTGTGACCAACAACCGCGATCATTGCATCAAAGTGTTGGGTCGTGGCTGGGTTATTAGCAGCGCGCTTGGGGAGCTCCAAGGTTATGTGCAGCTTGCAGTCAATAGCATTGTAGGGCAGCAGCCGGTGATACCGCCAGGTGCCTGTTTTGAGTACTACAGCTGCTCATCGCTCAAGCGAGCAATTGGACCTGGTTCAATGAAGGGGCACTTGCTTGTTTCGCTGCTGGGGCCTGCTGATCAGGACGATGAGCAGCAGGAGCCGGTAGAAGACACAGCAGCAGCAGCAGTCACTAGTCAAGGCGATGCATCAGGAGCTTGGCAGCAGGAGGACAGCAGCAGCAGCAGGCGTAGTGCAGCAGTTGGCGAGGAGGTTGAGTTAGAGAGAATGGCGATGCCTGTAGGAGAGTTCAAGCTGCAGTCACCTGCAACAGCAGCTGCAGCAGTTGAGGCTGCCAGGGCTGCAGTGCACGCTGGCAGCAGCAGTGCTGGCAGTAGCGCCGGTGCTTCGCAAGAAGAGCAGCAGGGTGGGGTTGCTGCAGCAGGGGAAGCGGCTGCTGAGCAGGGCAGCATCAGCATCAGCAGAGATGCGGGCAGTGGAAGCGATAGCAGTAGTAGTGATGACGAAGGCAGCAGGCGGTAGTGTGGGTGCGTTTCACTGCCCAAAAGCATAACACTATATGGCATTGGGCGCAGCGGGAGAAGCTCGTAACAAGCGTCTTTGAACAGTTACAGACTCTGCCTCCAGATTCAGATCACATGAAACCCAATTGGGTCCAACGTGCTTTGTAACAGCTACTACGGCCATTCCTATGCATAGGCATGCTCAACTACACACGACAATGCATCTCGCACACACTAAGCTTTGCAGCCGCTGATGCCGCGTGACTGTGCTTGATGCTAACAGGTGCAGCCCGGTGAAACCGGCAGCTAAACCCCTGAACCAATGCTAGCTTGTGTTCAATTGAACAGGGCTTGTTCATTATGGCAGCAAAGACACAAGACCCAGCATTTATATCAGCAGATAGGAGTAGCTACTCCCGGAGTAGCTACTCCTATAACTGCTGGGTCTTGTGTCTTTGCTGCCATAATGAACAAGCTTGGGCCAAACAAAGGAGCTGGCTGCGAAAGGGGAAGGTACCAGTAGGCCAACAATACACTGCGTGCTGCCTCCCGGCACGCACATTTCACAGCACAAAAAGAATCAACATGACACAGAGGCACAAAAGTAAGAGGTGGCAATGCAAGCCCTGCAGCCGCTGCAAGTTGCTTTGCCAGTCAGGTGTGGTGTTGCCGCCGTACTATCAGTTCTTCACCATCACGCTACCCAAACTGTGGTGAAGCGGTGTCACGTTGAAAAAAGACAAAAATCAGCGCCATCAGCAGCTGTGGTGGCACACATGCACCTGTACAAAGGTGCTAGGCCAAACATATGGAGTACAGGTTGTCTATCTACTGGATTGCCAGCATCGCAGCTCTGCTTGGCAGGCAGACTGTCTATGTTGGGCTGCAAACACAGAGAGCTGCAGCACACACACCCAAATGAACAGCAGCTTGCGCTGCTGGCACACGCACACACACATGAACAGTATGATACTGTATTAACGTAGCTTGCTGCAAGCAGCACAGAGCAGCTACTGTGTGCTGCGCATCATGCCCAAACAGTGATGCCGCGCGCCTGCCCTATTGCTGCTGCATGCGTATGCGCTGTTCATAGAGCCACACTGGAACACAAAAGGAAGACGTAGCAGTACCTGCACAACATGCGCACTGTGCTACTAAAACACAAAGTATCGACAGCTGCTGAGCATGAATCTGAGATCCTGTGACACACGCCCACACCAACAGCCATACCCCGACCGCACCAGAGCACTCACAAAATCTGCAACAGCAGCAGCACCCTGCTCGGTCTGAAGAACCACAGTGGACGCTCACAAACTGTGAAGCCGACAGTCACTAGGAATGTATCTATCGAAAATGAATCCGCCATGGCCACTCAAACGTGTGCAGCGCCAACACCCATGGATGAGCTGCGCAGCTACTACAGCTACAACACGGTGGAGCAGAGACACAGCAACAGCACGAAACATAGGACCTGGACTCCTGCCTGGCCCTAAGATGCTAGCTGCGGCTGCTGCTCTATGTGATTCTGGGTGTGCTGAGTTTCACAACAAAATCTGGCACCGCACGCAGCACACTGCCCATCACGCAGCCCAACAAATGCCACACACAAAAGTCAACTGGCAACTGCCTGTAAGCACAGCGCAGCACCCACACACGAGGCGCTCCACCACAAGTCAGATTGCAAACTGTCAGTTGTAACACTTGTAACAGTTGTCGTAACACTAGTAATCATCCTCTCTTACGTCCTGGGTCTGCCCCGTTGTCAACGTCACATACACCACACGCATTATCAGCGTGAACCAGTAGCAATGCAGCAAAAGCAGCATCATTAGCAACCCATTGAACATGTAGTACATCGGCGGCTTGCCATCTAACACCCCTGGCAGCTCATATAACGTGCTGCGGATCACCATCAGAGGGAAGCAGATCAACCGCAGTCCCAACCAGGCCACTACGAATGACGCAAACAGCCCGAGTGACAGATCTTCCTTCTTGCAGTATTTTGCAAGTTTTGCGGCTTCCATGAGTACATCGTTGGCGTCGTGTAGCAGCATTACTACTGTGCCAATGCGCCAGAAGCTGCAAAGGGCGCAGCCACAGAGACGGCATGTAACGGACAGCGGAGGTGTGGCAGCAGCAGCGGCATTGGGGCCAAGTTAGTGCCATTAGTCTTGCAAGCAGGAGGCAAAGTTGAGTGGCAAGTGCACAGACCTAAAGGTCCCTCCAACATTGCCATGCCACAGCACAGTTGAGGTGCATTGGCTTCCTAGACTGCACTGCCGTGGCGATGTACGTGCCAGCAAACCACCCTGCCAGAGATGCAAAACAAAATCTGCACGTGCACATCTGGCTAACACACAGCTCACCTGAAGTTACCGTGCAAGCAAACAACCCAGCCAGAGGTGTGCAACAATATCTGCACATGCACAGTTGGCACATGCACAGTTGGCTGACACACAGCTCACCTGAAGTTAACCTGAAGTGTACCTTGCCAGCAACCCACCCTGCCGGGATGCACTTACATCCTAGTTCATCACGACTGCATTGCCGCAGCAAAGTTGAAGTGCATTGACGTTGCGAAGCGCAATGCTTGTGTTGCAGTGTACTGTGCCAGCAGCCAACCCTGCCACCGCTGCAAAAAATGCAGCTGCACATGCACATCTCACCAGTACACACAGCTCACCTGAAGTGCATTGAGGTCGCGATGAGCGTTGCCGTTGCGATGTGGTGGCTGAACATGGGCCAGTGGTCCTTGTGGCGCACTTCCCACAGCACGCTTAAGTCACAAATGCATTGAATGGCCGAAGCGCACTGCCCTGGCGATGTACCGTGCCAGCATACCACCCTGCCAGAGACGCCAAAATATATATGCACACGAACATTTGGCTGACGCACAGCTCACCTGAAGTATACGGTGCAAGCAAAAAACCCAGCCAGAGATGTGGGAAATGTGCACATGCACATTTGGCTGACACACAGCTCACCTAAAGTGCATTGATGCCGCGATGAGCGTTGCCGTTGCGATGTGGTGGCTGAACATGGGCCAGTGGTCCTTGCGGCGCACCTCCCACAGCTGGATCATGAAGATGCTGCTGATGTAGAAACCCAGCTCGAAGTTGTACAGTAGGCGCATTGGCAGCCTGCAGAGGACAACATGACCCACACAACAGCATTGGATGCGTTGCTGTCACTGCTGCTGCCACTGCTGCTGCTGCTGACTCACGGCAATCCACGGCTAAGCCATTCAATGCTGCAAAACTGCGGGCATGGTGTACAACAGCGATTGCTGCTGCGCCTGCAGCTGCTGCTGACCCTAATAACATGCTGCTGCTGCTGACTCATGTAAACTCATGGTTGGGCCAGCCATTGCACAGCTACCAGCTTAGCGTGCAATTGCTCCCTCTACTGCTGACCCAAATGATACACTGTTAGATGCTGCTGCTGATGCTGACCTACGTGACTTCATGGTTGTGCCAGCCACTGCACAGCTACCAGCTGAGCCTCCAGTTGCTGCCTCTACTGTGACGTGCTGCTGCTGCTGCTGCTGACTCACGTAAACTTATGGTTGGGCCAGCCATTGCACAGCAACCAGCTATCGTGCAGTTGCTGCCTGACTCTACTGTGATGTGCTGCTGCTGCTGCTGCTGTATTGAACTCACGTGAACTCATGGTTGGGCCAGCCATTCCAGAACTGCCACGTGTCCAGCACCCAGGGCGCACGCCACGCTGTCACCACACCGATTGCAAGGAATGTACTGTACACCAGCAGCTGCAAACAGCGGCAGCAGCAGCAGCCAAGCAAGTAGGCACACGATCATATCAGCACAACACGTATGTTGCGGCGATCTACTATGGTAGCAGGCAGGCATGTAAGCAGGTGAACACGTACAGCAGGCAATGGCCAAGCGTGTGCTACCAAGCGGTTCTGCACGTCTTCTGTTGCCAACTGCGAGACAGCGCCCTCAGTTGTGCTGAGTGCGTGCATGCCCCGCTTGTCCCTAATTTCTGCAAGTATCCTTGCACGCCAGCGCACTTCTGATGCTGCGGTCTTCCTGCTTCCGTACACAGCTGCTGAGCATGCTCTCCCTGCTATTTCCGAGGTCGTTGCTGCTGCTGTCACTGCTGCTATTGCTGATACCGCAGCTCACCTTCCATAGTGACTCGCTGAACTTATCAACTGCTGTGCGCATGCGCTCCGGCGTCACCTTTGTGTCGCTTTGCTGCCACACTGGCTGCAGCAGCCTGTATGCCAGTGGCTGCAGGACACGTGGTGACAAATCGGCAGCACCGTAAACATCGCAGCAGTTCCACTGCTGTGTATGATGCTTTGACCGCTGCTGTGGGCAATAGGCGGCTTGCAGGAAGTGTGTGCAGGTTGTAGCAGTTTCTGCACCGCTGCATAGCTGTGCAGAGTCTTGTGAAGCAGGCTTGCAGGGACTGACCAGGAAACTTCATGAAACGTGACTGGACATGCGTCTGAGAGCTCTGCTGTTGTGTGCGTGTTTGTGCCCAACCGCTGCGCAGCTGCTGGCGTGTGAAAGCCTACCTCAAAGGCATAGCCATTGAGCACCCAGCGTAGCACAGGGAAGAACACGGTCAAACCTGCAGAGAACGGTCAAAGATATTTACGAAGTGCTCTTGATAGCTGCAGGCGGGCAACAATTGCCAGGAGGTGGTAGTAAGGATGGTCTCCTGCCAGCTGTACTCACAAGCAGTAGTCACCAGCTGCTGAGCCTGCTCTGACGCCATGCCAGCTACGGCATGCGCCAGGCCAACGTGAACAACAGAATATAAGCAATAGTAGGTGCCCTGTTTGTGTTGGGCTGCACTGAAGGGAAACGACAGACTGCGAGTAAACGGTGCAATCGGAGAGCTAGACTGCTTTGCTGGTCTGGGGTGATTGAGTAATTGAAATTCTCTGCACGATCAAATCAGATACATGCCGCAGTTTGCACACCATCGTCAACAACAGATGGTCATGGAACGCCACCGGCAGGGGTGTGCCGTTACAAATTTCACTTTACGATTTCAATCATTTCATTGCAAACTTCATTTCAAATTTCACTCGATCTGGGCCCCACTGCGGGAAGTGAAATGACAGGGAAATGGGCTTTTGCAGTACGAGCAACGCGTTAGTTTACGCCAGGCGCTGCCAGGAATCACCTGATAGCATTTGTGAGGGCTTATAGCATGGCAGATGCCCTGGGACCCATGCAAAGCAACACACTGCAGTGAACTGCAAGGGGCTGCAGCTTGCTGCATCGTCCCCCATATGGCAGGAGGACACTCCTGCTTAACAGCACTACCCCTGATGCTGCTGCTGCTGCTGCTCCTCCTCCATCCCTCCTTCTAGCGGTGCTGGTTTGGTCCTTGCTAGATCAGCTAGTGTGACTGTGCTGGTGATGCCTGGTGCTCCTGCTGCTGCTGCACTGATGGCCGTGCTGCTGTTGTTCAAGTGACTCATAACGCGCTTCCACATCAAGATATGCTCTTGGCACGTGATGCGTTGATCGCATGTAAATGGGTCTGCGTTACAACCGCTACTGCCCGCTTGCTGTTGCTGCTGCTCGCTCATGTTTCACTGTTTCACGTTTCGCGTTTCAAATTTCGTTTCATTTCACATTTCTGTGAATTTTCTTTCACCGAGGCCCCAAGACCTGAAATGGCACACCCCTGGCCACCGGACAAACAACAGACAGAACAGCTTGTTGACTGGGAAAGACGTGGATGTCCGTGACACACCTGCACAGTTCTATGTATCCGCGTGTCTGCTTTGGCACTCTGTGAAAGCAGCAGCAGCAGCACTGACAGCAGCAGGACAGCAGACCACCCGTTGCTCAGCCACCATGCCTCGCATTAGGCTGCCATACATCCCATACACAATCGGAAGCAACAACAACTTGGTCAGAGACCACATCAGACGCCAGGCTGTGGCTGCGTACGAGGTGGATAGGGCAGTGTTCAAGGCCATCACCACTGATCAGTCGCTGCCCTACAGCGTGCGTCAGCAGGTTCAGCGGATGTTTGAGACGGAAGTGCCAAGGGACAGCGCGGCTGTGCGCATCAGGAACCGCTGCGCCCTCACTGGCCGCGCGAGGGGCGTGAACAGCTTCTACAGGATCTCGCGAATTATGTTCAGGACTATGGCTGCTGAGGGCTTACTGCCAGGAGTGAAGAAGTACGTGTGGTGAAGCGCCAGATCTGGCCTCAAGGCGCGGCCATTGGGGTGTCCTGGGCTGCTCAGCCTGGCAACAGCAGCAGTAGCAGCAGCATGCAGCACCTGGCACATACCAAGAGCTATCGTCTGGAGGCATGTCACCACCTTGGCCTCACCACCACTTCAGGCCTCATCATCGCAACAGCGGCGCCCGCGCAGCATCAGCACCAGCTGTCGCAGCAGCAGCTGCGCTGCTGGCCAGCACTGCAGCGCGCTGCCGTCCACCACCACCTCACCCTGCGTTGCAGCATTGCCGATGCTGCAATGACAGGGTGTGATGCAGATCATTCCTGGCGCTGCCTGCTGGGCCCCTGTCAGCATCATTAGCGACAATGCAGCACCAGCTGTCACCTCCTGTGAAACCCCCAGTCACATCATCAGCGCAATCCTTGCAGCAGTCGGATGATCAGCACGGTCGAGGTTTGCAGCAGATTAGCGCCGTCCCAGGACTGGAGGATTGTGGCACTTGTGGGGCTGCTTGCTACTGGGTGTTCAGGCATGCAGCAGGCTGTTCTGGTGCTGATCTCTGGTTTGACAAAGCATGTTGTGGCTGCATTGTTCGTCGTGTGCTGGCGGTTGTACACGTTGCCTTGGTCGCCATGCGGGCGCTGCAACACGTCGCCGCTGTCTTGGTGCTGCATGCCACATCATGCTGTTGCTTCGCCACCACCTAATGATCTGCACGAGGCACAATGGGCCTATGGTTGCCATGGTTTCATTTTGTCAGTTGCTCAGCATGTGTTGACGTTCTTTGGGTGCAGTTCAAATGCAGCTTTCAAGCACATTGCCAACTTCTGGCAGGCTGCCAGGCATCAAGCTGGGGATGACGGCCTGCTACAATTTACCTCAAGCCATTCTTGCTCAGCTGCCAATTTGCCGGGAGAAGGAAACTGGTGCAGCGCACTTATCACCAACACCAGCAGTTTTATTGTAGTAGCAATGAGCTACACATCGCTACTACAATGAAACTCCTGTTTTCGGTATAAGTGCGCTGCCCCAGTTCCTTACCCGTGGCATGCTTGCAGCTTAGCAACTTGCTGAGCATGGCTTAAAGTTAAAACTGTAGCATGCCGTTGTCCCAGCTTGATCATGGGCTGCTCATCATCATCATCATCATCATCATCATCATGTTACCCATTAAGCCATAGCATGGGCTGCTATGGTGGTTGTGGCCTTCAGACAGCAACCGTGGACTGAGGGGCGCGGGGCCGATGGCGTTGATGCTATGGCTTAATGGGTAACATGATGATGATGATGAGCAACCGTGGACTGCCGCTGTGCTTCACGTGTTTTTTGAACGAGCGCACATGTGCTCTGTACAGGTACAGTGTAACAGTCGCCAATTGCTTTCCGAAGGCAGAGTCTGCATTGCGTCCTAGGCATGGCACTGGCAGTACACGGTCATGGTATGCAGCGCTGCGTGGTTAGCCTAGGCTGAGCCTGCGAGCTGAGCGCGCCCAAGAGCCAAGTGTGTTCACTCTACCCGGCGTGAATGTGCCTCGAATGCCACCATAGTTGCTGCCAGCGGCTGTGACTCAGTCTTTCAGTGAAAAGAGTTGCAATGTAGCAATGACTGCTGCCAGCACAGTGTGCTTGCGGACACTGAAACCAGCTTGGCAGTATCCATCCGATGTGATCCGGGATGAGTCATGATCGTAGATCCAAGGGCCTGCTGCCGACTACTAGCATAGCCTATGCATGATGCTTCGTTTGCCAAAAACATAGGACTGCAAGAGGCAGCACCAGCTCAATATAACATGAAGATGTAGCTACACTGTGTCATTGCTTCGGCAATGAAGCAGGCCTGCTTCAGACACATGTCTGCAATCATCAACATGGCCAAGCGCATAACACAGCAGGCATCCCACCATCTGGCACAGCAACAGCCAGGACGCAAACAGCCAGGACAGTAGCGCCTCCGCCCACAGATTGCAGCCAGCAAAACACGCAAAACAAGCAGTCTAGCTGGCAACACACACGAAGCACCGCCGCTGTCAGCCATATGCAAGACCACAGGGACACTGCGTAAAGCTCGAGTCAATAACACACCGCTCTGGACAACTCCATCAGTAGATGCAGCGCATCTGCCCTTCCCTCCTTGCTCTGAAGCGAGACGTATTCCACCGTACCGCAGACACGCAGACAAACAGATGCCAAGCACTGTCATTGTTTCATAGACGCGCCCACGTTCCTCAACAACACACTCTCCTCAATCTGCTCACCTTCGCAGCAGCAGATGAGCAGATTCAGGCACTCTAGCAGGCATGCATTTGACCGCCACACACAACACCGCATTAGAAACAAACACATCTCTGGGGTGACACATAAGCCCCGCAGATCTCAACAACAGATAACTGTTACATAACAGTTACATAACGTGTTACTGCCTCAGACAACTAGGCTTCCACCCAGCCTCCTCCCAGCCATCACATAAGCCGTAAAACGAGCTCGTCGGGCAGTCAAATCCACAAAAGCAGTCCTCACAGGCAGGAAAAGGCATGCTGTTCCACGCTTGCAGGGCCCATGGTCACACCATGTGAAACAGCCTCCACCCCTTTAGGCACACCCTAGCAGCAACACCAAACGGCCACAATGCCGCAACTGGCTGCCGCGGGCTGTCGTACAAACCACCAGGCCCCTTGCCAGCGAGCTTTTCAATGTCAGCAGTGCTTCCAGTGCCTGATGATATAATCCTAGCATGATGATTCAAGTCTAGCACGTGTGTGCATGCTGACAGGCGCGTAAGGCGTCAAGCCATGTTGCGCAGTCCATGACAGAAAAAGACATAACAAACGGACTAGTAAGACAGCCAAAGGCGTGGGACGAATAAATCATGCCCGGCCCAAGATGATGAGATGAACAGCACGCGGAGCATCGACAGCCTGTAACCATGCAATTTAACAGCCAGCATGTTACAACTGTTACTGAAGTAACAGCTACTGAAGTAACAGCTACTGAAGCAACAGCAACATAACATGTGTGACGTACATGACAGCATGCAGCGGACACTAGGCTGCTGGCTGGCAAACCTTTTGATGGCAATTCAAGAGGGTATCGGCACGCCTGAACGCACAAAACTGCGATCAAACACCCCAGAACCCTAAACCAGCACCCTGAAGGCATGGGTGACAATGTATGTAAGCAGTGCTGCTGTCCTTTTCAAGCACAGCCGTGCAGTACACCCAGGGGAGTCCACCTATGCCATTGAGACGTGTAACATAAGTGTATGGAGAGTGCAAGCGACCCCGCCTCATAACCCACAACGCCGCAATCTCTGCATACAAAACACGTGACAGGCGCTGGCAACATATACAAGTAGGAAAACGCAATGCAAGTGAAATACTATGCCACACGCCTGCCCACTGGTACCAATGGCGGCATCAGCAGCTGTTTGCATGGCGGTGCACCACGAAACTGCAAGCGCGCGCATGCGACCAGGTGCCTAGTTTGATCAATCCTTCGCCCACAGCGGCCTGCATCGGCCAAAGCATTGTGACACGAAACAGGAGACATAACAAACGCGGTTACTGCGGTTGTGGGCGGGGCGATTAAGCCTTTGGAACTGCCAACCATCTGGCAAGACCTAAACCACGGAACAAGGAGAAACGATGGATGCTGCGTGCTGTCGCTCAATCCAGCCACCAGACCGTGCAATTTTGACTTCAAACCTGAACCCAGACCAAAACATATGCTACACAAGTGATTAAAAGTTCCCTGTCATCTAGTGACAGGGCCTGTACCGCTAAGCCAGACGCAGTGTGTTAACAAAGAAAGAGCGACCACCATACGCTGGGCAAGCGAAGCATCCAAAGGCAGGCAACTGCAACTCTGCATGTTGTGGCTTGCTTGCTGTATCCCATGCCAGCCGCTAACCAGGCTTCACACAGACGTCACACTTTTTCAAACAGCACCACTGGGCCTTCCCTTCACGCCAAACTCAGCTGAAGCAGGCTTCTTACATGCTGCATCCTGTATCACTTTCAGAAAGTTGCATAGCGCACAACACATGGCCTTGGGAGCCAAGTGTCCTGGCGTACGCAACTTCCTGAAGTCATATTGAAGAGGCAGCACGTGAGAAACCTGCTTCAGCTGAGTTTGGTGGACAGTCCACAACACCTTTCAAAGATGCAGTAGATGCGCTAGTTGCTATGCATATAACTGTTTTATCAGTTGTTGAGTGCACCCCACACAACGCGTGTAAGGGTGCCGTCTGCAGCCTCACAATGGTAACTGCTGCTGTTCTGCAGACAGGGCCCGCATGAAGGCTGTTTGTGCACAACAGCGTACCACCCCAAGTGACAACATCTACTTTTTGACACACAGATGGTGAATAGGTAAGCTAGCACTCTCGCAGGCAGAGGGGTGACGCCCTCCCCTTTTCCCTGCCGACCACACCATGCACAGTGCGGCAGCAGCAGCACAGGCAGCGCTGCCAACAACAATCAGCCTGTCAAGCACTGAGCACAACATGCCATGCAAGACAGAGCTCTGTGCAGAACCCAGCATAAGCTAAAAGCCAACACGATGCGGAGAACTGCCATAGCACCGTCAAGTTGAGTGCATGCACGCTGCCTGCTGCAGATGCTCGCTGCTGCAACGGCAAAAGTGAAGCAGATCAGCAGCGAAAGCAAGGCCAGCAGGCATGCACAGCACCGATGCAACCAAACTGCGCACTCTCTCGGAAAGATTTGCCAAACGCAGATGCACTCGTTGCTCCCGTTGCATACTGATAGAGATGCTGGGAGCAGGCTAGATAAAGCAAAGCAGATGGCGTAATGCATGCAACGCACTCAAGCACACCTCACACTGCGCAAGCCCAACTCAACCATGACCGCTTGTATCGTATGTGGCTGTGGCGGTAGCGCTACATACAATACATTGAAGCGCGTCCACTGCCAACACAACTCTGGCACACTCGCAGAGCAAGCGCTTCTGTGAAAGCAACTTCCAACAGTTCCCAAGCCGAACCTCAAACCCTACCAAGGATCAGAAGCTGCACCAAATACACCCTCCATACCCTGTGTCAATGTGATATATGTACTTTCTGAGCCAGCAGGGGCACAGCTGCCATCAGCAGTAACGGCAGGGGCACCGATCCCCGATCCACAGCCATCGTGTGTACAGCAGCATACCCCTGCCAGACAGTTGCCATCCAACAGCCAAACAATCTTCTAGTCAAACTTGCAGCCATCAACACGTACTCTATTGCTGCTAAACAGCGCACCAGAAGCCGTGCGACGCCAAACAGAGGCGCCGTTTAGCACGCGTTGTACCCGTCCTGCACACGCCCTGGCCTGCACATGGTGTACCAAGCAGACCCAGGATCGCCACGCAGCCTTGCACAAGCGCCCAGCAGCTGCTGCAGCAGCTGCACACCACAGCTGCAGTCAGCAGGCACCACTAGCGCCGCTGCAGCTGCTGCTGCTGCTGCTGCAGCGTCCCAACTGTGCCTCACATCGCCATCATTGGTGCCATCTGCGGCTGCTGCATGCACGCACTGCGCTGCATTGCTGCCAGCATGTTCTGCAGCCGCAGCACCTCGTCCTTGAGGCCCTGGTTCTCGAGCTCCAGCTGGCGCATGTAATCGTTCTTGCGTGCACGGCTGCGCTGCGCAGACTCCCTGCAACGCGAGATGGCAGGAGGAGGAGAGGAGGAGAGTCAGGCGATGCTGCTGTGCTCAACAACAGCGGGGTGATGGCATGTGCTGTTTGCTGTGGTTGGGCACAGGAGACAATACACGTACTGTGGTGCTGCTGCTGCTGCGGCGGCGGCTGGTGCAATCCTGTCGCCGCTGTGTGTGCTGCAATTTGCATGTTCGGTATGCAAAAAGCAGCTGCCAGTATGCCAACACTCCGGGTGGCAGCATCCATCAATCAGATCTTGCCTAATCTTGCCCAGCAGCAGGGGTCAAGGGCTTCACTAACCTGCGCTTCTGCTTGATGCGTTCTACTGCTGCCTCCACCTCCGCCTGTGTCCTCTGCGACTTGCTGCCCGGCTTGCGCATGACAGCTGAGCCCAACGATGGTGCCACTGCTGCTGGGGGCACGACTGCTGTGCTGCAAGCAGGCATTGACCCGCTGACCAGGCCGGCCTGCATAGGGACTGCAGAGAAAGCTGCTGGCTTGAAATCGGGCATACTGCACACTGTCGGAGTCGCCAGCGCCTGCTGCTGGGGCACCGGCTGTGTCTGGAATTGTGCGAAGCCATAGGTCTGCAACTGCTGCGCCTGCGCGTTGGCCAGCAGCGTTGCTGGGTCCTGCTCCACCTGAGCCTTGAAGAGCTCCACTAGATCATACGTGGTGGCGCTGGCCTCGCTGTAGCCGGAAGCACCGCTGGAGCTGGAGCTGGGTGCAGACGCATCAACGTCCTGGCGGGCATCCTGACAAGTGCCCTCGCCATACTCAGCAAGCTCCTCGTCGGGCAGGCACTCTATGGCATTGTACCAGTTGAAGTCGTCCTCAGCAAGCAGGGTGTCCAGCGCCAGCTCAGGGCTGGGCACAGGAGGTGGTGCATGAGACACAGAGAATCGACACATTTTCAACCTCTCTGTTGCGGTGTAGCGAGGCTTCCGTGAGCAGACTAGCCAAGAAATCAGTGGGGAGGTCGTTGGCGAGAGGTCGCCAAACGAAGCAATGAGTGTAGATATGCAAAATATATCCGAGTTCTAGCATACGACGCGCACAGGCAAGTCTGGTAGCCTGCGTTCACGCTGAGATCGAGGGGTGCTAACAAGGAGAACAACGCAATCGTAATCCTCTGCGAAAACGCCGTGCGAGACCACGATCTTACTGCTAAACTGGGTTTGGTTGCAGTATCACATTATATTGTGTGAACGAGAGTGAGCTGGTGCTCTGCTGGGAATGTCTGACTTGCTGTGGCACTGTCACCTTGACCGGTGTGGGCTGGGCAAGCCAGTGTGTGAATCTGTACATGTTTATACACTGAATGTTTTTGATAGTTTAATGCAGTTGGGAGCGGCCAGCAGGGAGAGTCAGCCGCGACGAAATGCCATGGTCAAGCAGTGAAGGGCAGCACAACACTCCCTTGCTGGAGTGCTGCCTGCCGAAATCGTGCTTTTTTACGGGAGGGGAAAGATGACGAAACCAAGGCTGCAGGCTTTCCCCCTGTGCCACCAACACGCGCCCTTCCCTGCTTCACTCGCGCCGTGAGTGACGGGGGCGGCCGCCGCCCCAGTGGCACTCAGTGCTGGCAGATGCATTGAGAGGGTTGCCTCTGCCCCGTCTGCACTCCTCCCTTGCTCTCACCAGCCCCCTCTCCTTTGTCTTTGATTCTCCCACTGGGCTCTGCCTCTCCTCCTTCCGCTCTTTGCCTCCGCCTCCATGCGGTGCTCCCAGCTCTAGAGATTTTCCCGCCTACCGTGGTGAGGGGCCCACACCAGCCAAGAACTGTTTTGGATTGGTCTCGTTTGGTATAACAGTAAGTCTTTGTTTGTCACTCCTTTCAAGATGGCTATGTAAATGCCGATATCAAACTTCAGTGCAACAGTGCCTGGCCAGCCTGAGCACCTGAAATGCTTTGCCATGCCCTGGCTCAGGCATTCCCGCATCCGCGGCCCTGGCAGCACAGGCCTAGTACACTAGGCTCTTGTCAGAATCAGCATTTCATGCAGCCTACTGCATGCATAGCAATGGGCTGATGTCGCTGTGATGCAAGCCTACCACTATGAACACAGCTAACAAGAAAACTGAGCTGCTTGAACCCAGAAACCAGCGCAACAGAAACAGAGCCTCATGCGCAGCCAGGCTCTGCAAGCCTTGTGTAGACACTGCATCACAAATTTGGGGCGCATGCCTTTGAAATAGATAGTGTGCATGTGTCCAGCGCCTGGAATTCAGGGCGCAAACCATAGCTACCAGTGAAAGCTGCCAGCTAGTCGCACGTGCACAGCGCAGCAGGCTGTGCACTTCATTTTCAAGCCAGGAGCTGTGTATTGCAATTCCCATTTTCAGAACTATACGGCTCTGATCATGAGGCATGTGCTAAAACATGCATGCGGTGGTGCCTCAGGCCAGGGTGGCTCAGGAACATCTGCCGTGAGGTGTGCACAGCAATAAACGCAGGTTCTGGTGACATGGGTGACACTTAGCAAGCAATATCACATCGTGACAAGCCTCTGTTGCTGTGTGCTTGTGCCGGCGCAGCTGAAGTCAGATGGCTACTAGCCACGACATGGCATGCCAGTATGCAGACCGTCTGGTACCACCACTGCAGCCTCCGACTCGGAGTTGAGTCAACTTGTGAAAAGAAGATGCCACTGGGGGCTCCTCTGCAAAGGGTTCGAGTTACATGCTTTGGCGACATAAACTGCAATATTTGAAAGGTCCTGATGGGCATGGGATTGCTGCCTAAGCACGGGATGTGCTTGCACCCACCATTGCATCCGCAGTCAAATCTGACGAATGTGGTCATTTTACAGCAGGTCAGATATGCTGGCGTAGATCAGAAGTAGTCAACAGCGCAGGCTTGTGCGTAGTAGTTTAAGCGCTGCAGCAAGCGTCCTGCACGGCACCGGCTGCAGGATTCCCACAGGTGCACAGTACTGCTTGCAGGCCTGCTGTTACATAACATGCACCCATGATCTCACCAGCCTCGGCAGATGCAGACGACCCCGTCTGTACGCATGATGTAAGTATATGTAAACGAAGCAATTTGGCTGATCGAGGTCGTCTCGTTTTGATTTGGGGCAATGCAGTTGATGATGGCTGGCGTGCCGGTCAGCTTGAATCACATTTGCTGAACACTTAACACTTTCAATATGTCGTTATAGTTACATGCTCATCAGGGGGGAGACCAGTGACAGCAGCACGTCGATTGGAGGGTAGAGTGCTGTAGTGTGTTGCTGCCTAGGCCACATGCATTGCAGCAGAGCTGTGGTCGATTGCTCGGGGCAGGGCGTGGGAGCAAGAACAGCAGTGCACGCTGCGCACCGCGACAGGTACGCACGCTCCTCACAAGTCATGCAGCAGCAGCACGCTCCTCACACCTGTAGTTGGAGTCTCACCCGTGCTACTGCATCACTTGCAGGAGGCTTCCATTGCCCAGGAGCAGCACCAGTAGCCTCCATGGATTTCCCTTCGTCAGTACAAGCTTCCAGGTATGCAAAGACCATAACTCAATGTCTCGCCAGGGGAGCCCGACGTGCACCACGCCAGCCAACTTGTTCTCAGGCTGTTGCCCATCCACCAGGTCATGGTCTGGCAGCCATGCAGTGCCCATTGATGCAACTGCTCGCTTTATGGGCTGCTCACATCTGTAACAATATGTTTGTAACCATTATTGCCTTGCAGGCACAGCAGCACTGCACTAGGGCCACAGCAGTTGCTGTTTCAGATGCCGACACGCTCGCAACATCAGACCCTGCACTTGACAGCTTGCTCGACCGCTGGCTCTCCAACCGCCAAGCAAGCACATCAACCCAGGACAGCAGCAGCAACGGCAGCAGCAGCAGCAGCAGTGGTCAGCTGCTGCGGGACAGCAGCAGAGAAGGTGCCAATGGTGCTGACGGTGTTGCGGTCATCAGCAGTGCACAGGCAGCTGCGTTGTGGGAGTCGGTGCTTGGGCCGGTGTCTATCACACTGGACTCACTGTCTACTTTAGAGGTGCGCTCAGACCATCATCTTGATTGCTTCTCAACTCCAAAGGCTGCTGTCATGGTGGCACTTGCAGCCATTTGTGCAGTCTGCTACTTTCTGTGGGCAGCAGTAGCTGCAGCATGGTTGTCTGCATTTTGGCCTGGCACTCTTACTGCTGCTGCCGCTCCTGCTGCTGCTCCTCGAGTTGTGAGTATGCAGCACGGCCATCAGATGTTTGCGCTCAGCGGCTTGCTCAGTGGCAACGTGCTGCATGCTCACAGCTCCTTCCGCTGCTGCTGCTGCTGCTGGCCTTTGTACTTGCAGGGCGGTGACGACATGTTTGCGCTCAGCGACTCGCTGTGCCACCTTGCAGGAAGCCTGCAGGAGCTGCAGGCACTCACAGCACAGCTGCAGCAGCAGCAGCAGCAGGATGCAGCAGCTGCAGCAGAGTACTGCACACAGCTTGCGCAGCTGCTGGCAGCAGCAGCGCGGCAGGCTGCATCTCTGCAGGATACCGTGCTGCTGAATCTACTGGCGATTGCTGCTGTGCTGCTGACGCCGACGCCACCTGTACGCGCAGCGAGCAGCAGCAGCAGCAGCAGCAGCAGCAGCAGCAGCAGCAGCAGCAGTACAAGCAGCAGGTCTGCAGTACAGTCTGCAGCAGCGGCAGCAGTACAAGCGACGCTTGCAGAGCTCTGGCAGCGGCCAGCAGCAGCAGCAGGGCTGGATGCAGTACAGCTAACGTCACTGTGTGTAGTGCTGCATCGGTTATGCAAAGCAGGGCTGGCAAGGCAGCTGCCAAGCACGCTGCTAGCATCTGCATTCCAGCACTTACAGCAGCAGGCAGCTAGTGAGCTGACTGCATCGCAGTTAGCTGTCTGCTGCTGGTGTCTGAGCAGTAGCAGAAGTGCACCGTCAGCCGGTGCGTTAACAGCAGCACTAGATGCTGCAGCAGCTGCTACAGTCGCAGGGCAGTCAGATAGTTTGGCTATTCTGCGGATGAATGCGGCGCTGCTGAACTATAGAAGTTATCTAGTGGGTGGGGGATCAGCAGCAGGCGGTGGCCGGGTGCAGCAGTCACTACAGGCATACTTAGCAGCAGCAGCGCAGTACGCTACACAGCTATTGAGCAGTGATGCAAAGAGCAGCAGCGGCAGCAGCAGCAGCAGCAGAGGGGCAGCTTCGGTTGGTAAGGTGGTTGTGTCTGTTGCTCAGCTGTGCGGCATGTATACACGCAGTGGCCACCAGCAGCAGATTGAGCAGCAGCAGCAGCTTCTGTCTGCAGTGTTCAAAAGGCTGCAAGCAGCAGCTAGTTCTGACAGCAGCAGCAGCGGCTGCAGCTTGAGTGATGCAGCAACAGCAGCAGGATACATGCTGCCACAGTGGCAGCAGGGCCTGCAGCCAGAGCAGCAGCAGCAGGCAGTGCAGGCATTGTTCAGCTCCATGCAGCAGCACCAGCAGCAGCAGAGCAGTGCCTGGGCTGTTGTGCAGTCTTTCCTTAGTGCGGCTGTTCAGTCCTGCAGGAACAGGCACGCTGCATCATCAGCTAGCAAGCAAGCGTTGGATCTCATAGCAGCGCAGCTAATGCAGGCAAGCAGCAGCAGCAGTGTACAACCGCAGCAGAGCACGGATTCGGCAGATGCAGCCGATGCGTTGCTGCAGTGCCATAGTATGCTGCTGAAGCTGCTATCCAGCTCTGGTCATGTGTCACAGCACGTGCCAGCACTATGTGCAGCCGTCGCAGCAGAACCAACAGCAGCAGCAGCAGCAGATGCGGCTGTTGCGCTGTGCAGGCTACAGCCGGATGGCTGGCAGCAGCAGCTGCAGCAGCTTCAAGCCAATTCTCTGAGTGAAGAACGTCTGGCCACACTGACTGCAAGGTATGTTGGGGGGAGGGGGGCCAAGGTTCGTCACCTCGTGTAGAGAACCCCTTCATTGTGGACTGCATGCTTGCACAACCTGTCCAAACCTGCCAGCTGTCAGTTGCAGATGTCATAACTACTAGCAAGGCACTTGCTTGGACGTGCATTAGCGCAGTGCTGTGATAGGCCACGTACTGCCGTAGCCAGCTGGCATGTTTCATCCCCACAGCAGCGTGACGTTCCAGTAATCCTATACACATCTTACAGGTTGTGATGATTCTGCGAGTGCTTCACACACTTTGCTTGCTTTTGTTGGTGTTATGTCGCCCCTGCAGGCAGCTGCTGCAGCTTGCATCTGCAGCAGGTGCAGCTAGCAGTCCCGCAGCCTCAGGCGTGGCCTCTGCAGCCCTGCAGCAGCTGCTGCAGCCTCAGCTGCTGCTCAACGCCACCACCAGCACAGCAGCAGACCTCTTGATCCATCTGGCTGACGTATCAACAAACAGATTAGACAGCCAACAGCAGCAGCAGCAAGGGCAGCAGGGGTCTGGCCAGACAGCAGCAGTAGCAGGAGACAGTGTAGCGTTGCTGCAGCAGTGTCTACGTTGCATGCTGCTGCTACAGAGGGACCCTAGGGGGCTACAGCCGAGCCAGCTTGCTCCGCTGCTATCAGCACTGCTGCAGCTGCAGCAGCAGCACCAGCAGCAGCAGCACCAAACGCAGCTTGACTGGCAGTTGGTGTTAGACAGCGAGGTACAACCCCAGCAGGGGCTAGCGACAGCAGCAGCAGCAGTACCGTTTGCAGAGCTGCAACAGGAAGCGCTAGCAGCAGTTGGACTTCAGTTAGAGGACAGCGCGCGCTTCCTTACCCCCTTTCAGCTCAGCGAATGTGTTAAGGTGTTAGCACTGCTGCATAGCAGACCGCTGCTGGCACTCGCTGCTGTTGTTACTGTGGCGTCTGGCAGGCACGAGCGGTTTAGCGCGGCACAGCTGGTGTGGCTGCTGTGGGGTTTAACGAAGCTGAGGTTTACACGGGAAGCAGGGTTTGTGCGCATGCTGAAGGCAGCTGTGGAAAAGACGGTGACGGTACAACGCAGTAGAACGTCACAACCAGCAGCAGCAGCAAACAGTGCACAGCAGCAGCAGCAGCTGTCAGCAGAGTCAGCAGCAGCAGAACGTGGTTCAGACAGCAGTAGTGCTGCCAAGCCACCTGCTGCTGCTGCTGCACCGTTGCATCAGCTGGTGGCTCTCCTGTGGGTGGCCACATCACGCGGTTATCAAAGTGTTGAGCTGGCACTGCTGCTGCAGCAAATATTGCAACATGACGAGGCTCCTAGTCTGTCTCAGGCCTCTTCTGTTGCCTGGTCGTATGCTCGTATGAGCAGCTACGGCATGCAGCAGCAGCTGCAGCAGCTGCAGCCGCAGCTTGTGGATTGGCTGGAGCAGAACTGCAGCAGCAGCAGCAGCAGCAGCAGTGCTGGTGAAGTAGTGCCTGTGCAGAGTGTGGTCAACATTGCCTGGGCGCTGACTAAGCTAGGTGAGTTGTGGCTGTGGTTGCGTCCGCTGCCAAGTGCACGTATTCTGCGCTGCATCTGCATGGCAGAGGGTTACCTGGCTGCCTGTCGGTGTGTACACAGCTGCAGACACTGCACATCTGTGTTCCTGGTGCATTTTTGCTGGCCTGTGTTTTGAACTTGGTGCATAAGCAATGTTGCTCCATTGTATGCAGTTTCGCATCTCTTGATTGCTGCATGTGTAGTAACAGCGCCGTCCTGCCTGTTGCGCTGTGTTGTACTGCCTGCTGCAGGGCATGTGCCATCTGCAGGCATGCAGGAGGTACTGCTGACAGCAGCTCTGCAGCAGCAGCAGCAGCGCATGACGCCAGCTGAGCTCAGCTGCTTTGTGTACTGCTTAGCGAGCTGGGGCAGCAGCAGCACCGTAACACAGCAGCAGCTGCAGCAGCTTGAGCAGCAGATGGTGTCTGGCATACAGCAGCACCAGCAGCACGACCATCTGGCAGCAGCAGCAGCAGCAGGGGTTGCCGCATCAGCAAGCAGTAGCAGCTGGGACGGTCCTGCAGTGTGCAGCTGCTGCTGGAGCTTGGTCAAGCTCGGCTGCCAACTGCAGCCAGAGACACTGGCAGCAGCAGAGCAGCACTTGCAGCAGCTCATGCCAGCAGCAGCAGCAGCAACAGCGTCAGACACCAGCAGCAGCAGCAGTCAGGGCGGGGTGCAGCAGCGACTGGCGGCACCTTCTGCACAAGATCTCGCAATGTTTGGCGCCGCGTGCCGGCAGAGCACCTACCAACCAATGCAGCTGATGTCGCAGTTCAGATCGTGGCTGTTGCTGCAGCTCGCACGTCAAGGGTCTTCTGCGCTGCTAAAGTTGAGCACACGCACTTCAGCGTCTAACCGAGCAGCGGCAGCAGCTGCACGTTGCAGTTCTGCAGCAGCAGCACGTGCAGCCGCACGTGACAGCAGCAGCAGCAGCAATGTTCAGCTGCAGGGAGGTGCCCCTAACGCTCCTGCAGCTACGCCGCACGCCAATGTCCTAGTGTGTGCGCTGATGCTGCTGCGTCAAGTCAACTACACAGACCGGGATCTACTGCAGCAGCTAGAACTAGCCGCATCGCACTTCCCAACTGCTCAGCAGCTAACCGGGCAGCAGTTGGTAATGTGTCTCAGCAGCTTCAGGAGGCTGGGGCACTTTCCTGCAAGCTGGTGGGCCAGCGGATTACGTGCATTGCTAGATAAGCATGCAGCGCAGCTGTCGACGCGGGACTGTGTCGAGTTGCTTGAGGTGTTGGCAGCATGGCGGCAGATGCCAGGGGTTGGCAGCAGCACGCGAATGCGGCAGCGGATCTTGCCGCGGCTAGAGCAGCGGTTGCTGGGTCAGATCTGGACACCTCAGCAGGCTCGCAGCAGCAGCAGCAGCAGGGTGGGGTCGGCAGGTGGCAGCAGCAGCAGTACAGATAGCAGTCCTGTTGGGAGTCCTGTGTCAAGCGACAGTGAGCAGGATCCTGTTTCACCTGATGCTACTGCTGCTACTGCTGCTACTGCTGCTGCTGCTTCTGCGGCTGGGGCACTAGATGGCTCAGAAGCAGTAGAGTCCAGTAAGCCAGCAGCAGCAGCACTACTGCAGCCCAGAACAGCAGCTACAGCTGCTGCAGACGCTAGCTTGATAGCGGAGCTGAGTGGGCCGCAAGTAGTGTGGCTATTGCACAGCATAGGTCAGTTGGGCTTAAATAATCAGCAGCTCAAGAGGCAGACGTTCAGGCGATTGCAGGTGGTGTGGCTTCAGCTGCAGCTGAATGACCAAGTTGCAGCAGCAGCTGCTGCTGGAAAGCTAGGGTTTGATGCGACAGCAATGATGAACATTGCAGAGCTGACACAGCAGCAGCAGCAGCAGGGTGGGGGTGTGGCGGGTGCAGCAGTAGAGCAGGGTGGGCCGGTCGGTGCGTTCCGCAGTGTCAGTGCTGCTGCACGCACACTGTGGATGTTTGGAAACCTTGGAAAGCACCCTGGGCCTGCGTTGGTGGATGCAGCACTGTCACACATCACAGCTGCAGCAGCTGCAGCGGTCAGCAGCGATAACAAGCAGCAGCAGGGGCTGTTGCCGCTGCGTGAGATGAGCACAGCACTGTATGCTGCTGCAGTCTTGCACGAGCTCTCGCATCCTGCGGCGCTTGTGCTGCTGCAACAGCTGCAGGAAGCAGCAGCATCAGGGCAGCTTCTGAGCCATCCGCAGTTTGCCCAGCAAGCACCGCAGCTCGCAGCTTGCCTGCTCATCTCACAGCTAGCAGCACCACCACAAAACCCCGCCGCCGCTGCTGCTGTTGCTGGGGACAACTCTAGCAGCTCAACCCTAAATTCAAACCCTAACGCTGTTACTAACATCACTAACCCCTGGATAGGGTTCAGCCGGGAGGTCCAGCAGCGGCTACTGGAGAGTTGGAGGCGTAAGGTGCTGCTGCGTTCGCAGCGCAAGCCGCATGCACTGCAGCAGGAGCTGTCGTTGGCGTTGAAGCAGCTGGGGTTGCGCTGCAGGGCGAATGCAGTGACGCCTGATGGCTGCGTGTGCATTGACATTGCAGCAACATCTCCGCAAGGTGGGTGATGCACTGGAACGAGATCAGTTGAACTGCCAGGTTCCGAGGTCGCAGCCACCACCAAACTAAGTACATACAGAATGCAACAAACACAGCAGACTGTAGCAGCTACAGCGACCAGACATCCCCTGTCTAGTGCAGGTATTTTTGTTCCCGTGGAGCTGCTTGGTCTCTACAATGGTGCACTGCGGAGCAGAAAGCGATCACGCAACCGCCGGCACCAGCCTTCTTTACACGCGCGCGCTGTACTGCAACACAGCAGCACACCACTGTAACCCTGCATGCCTTACATCATTCTTCTGGATGTTTCTTTCTGTTTGTTTTATCTGTGTGCAGTCTCCTTCTGAACTCTCTGTCTGTTGGTTTGTTGTATTTATTTTTGTGCAGGAGATGTTCTGGCCATCGAGCTGCTAATGCCCCGCAACGCAGCGCCCCACACCACCGTAACCCTGCATGCTTTACATCATTATTCTGCATGTTTGTGTCTGTTTGAACTGTGTGCAGGTCATGTGCTGGCCATTGAGCTGCTAGGGCCCCACAATGCAGCGCCCCACACCACCATAACCCTGCATGCCTTACATCATCCTTCTGGATGTTTCTGTTGTTTGAACTGTGCGCAGGAGATGTGCTGGCCATTGAACTGCTAGGACCCCACAACGCAGCGCCCCACACTTCGTAACCCTGCATGCCTTACATCATTCTTGTGGATGTTTCTGTTGTTTGAACTGTGCGCAGGTGATGTGCTGGCCATCGAGCTGCTAGGGCCCCACAACGCAGCAGCCAACACCATCATAACCTTGCATGCCTTGCATCATTCTTCTGAACGTTCTCTGTCTGTTTGTTTGTTTGTTTGTTTGTTTTAATTAATTAATGTTTTCTGTGCAGGTGATGTGCTAGCCATTGAGTTGCTGGGGCCCCAAAACGCAGCGCCTCACACCACCGTACAGCTGCATGCCTTGCATCATTCTTCTGGATGTCTCTGTTGGTTTGGTTTACCTGTTTGCAGGTGATGTGCTGGCCATTGAGCTTCTAGGGCCCCACAACGCAGCAGCCAACACCACCGTAACCCATCATTCCTTACATCATTCTTCTGGATGTACCTGTTGTTTGTTGCACTGTGCGCAGGTGATGTGCTGGCCATTGAGCTTCTAGGGCCCCACAACGCAGCACCCCACACCACCGCAACCCTGCATGCCTTACATCAATCTTCTGGATGTTTCTGTCTGTGTTTCATCTTTTTGTGCGGGAGATGTGCTGGCCATTGAGCTGCTAGGGCCCCACAATGCAGCGTCCCACACCCCGTAACCCTGCATGCCTTACACTATTCTTCTGGATGTTTCTGTTGTTTGAACTTGTTTTAACAGAACTGTGTGCAGGTGATGTGCTAGCCATTGAGCTGCTAGGCCCTCACAATGCAGCGCCCCACATCACCGTACGTTTCTGTTGTTTGAACTGTGTGCAGGTGATGTGCTGGCCATCGAGCTGCTAGGCCCTCACAACGCAGCAGCCAACACGCAGCGCCCCCTCGGCCCCGCGCGGCTCAAGTGGCGGCTGCTGACGGCTCGCGGCTACCGTGTTATTGTCATCAACACGTGGCAGTGGCGCAGCCTGGAGGGCCCGACTCGCTCACGTGATGACGTCAGCAGCAGCAGGACTTCACCTGGAAGTTCACCGCTTCCTGCTGGAAGCTCAGGGCGAAGTTCACAGTCTTCTGGTGCGCAGTTCTTCAGTGAGAAGGTGCTGTTCCTGCAGTCGCGGCTGGCACCCCCCATGGCAGCAGCGCTTGCAGCTGCGACAGCAGCAGGTGGCAGCAGCACTGGCAGTGCAGCGGCAGGAGGCGATGCTGCACCTACAGCAGCAGCGGGTGCAGATGTACCAGATGCTGGCAGCAGCATGGATGTAACCAGCAGCAGCAGCAGCAGCAGTTTGGATGGTGCAGGTGGCAGCCGCAGCAGCAGCAGCAGAAGGCTATGGCCTGGGCTACAGCGGCCAATGAGACCGCCTGCTCCACCTGGTCAGCAGCAGCAGTAGCAGTAGCCTACACAGCGGCCGTACTACCAATGTTGAGTTCTGGGACACTCCTTTACAGCTGGCAGCAGCCTTGTGAAAATGCAGCGGCACGCTAGCAGAAAAACAGGCAGCCTTGGGTGCTGAGCAGGGAAACAAGGCAGGGGAAAATTCCAAGGCAGACTCTGCACCACAGTGGTCCTAAATGGTTGATGCCTTGATGCGCAGTGTAGCAGGTTGCAGAGACAGTTGGCAGCTGTGTTGGTCAAGGTGTTGAGTCACTGAACTGGAGTGCAAGTGCACATCGCACTGCACAGCAGCCTGGGCCTGCCGTGCAGCCTATGCTGCAGCATGCTGCGTTTGAACAACATGCTGCTGTTCTTGTGCGCGTACGACTGTAAAGAATGTACGACTGTGGCACTCTACAGTGTAACAGGCGAACACAAGCATGGCTTCTCACGCAGCTGCAGGTGGTGCTGTTCCCGCGCCGTGGCACCATACTGCATGTTTGTATTCTTTGCCACTCTTGCCACCGCAAGTGGTCGTTTGCTTGCCACTGCCGCTGCTTGTAAAGAGTTAGCGGTACTGTAAAGAGTTAGCGCTGCTTGTAAAGAGTTAGCGGTACTGGGCTGCTTGTTCAACGGTTGGCTGACCGTCAGGGCGATGAGCACAGGGCGATGATGAGCACAGAAACTTCCATGAACGTTGCAGGCTAAATGTATGACCTATATGCAGGTGTTGTGATGGCGTTGCACCTGCGGCGCATCCTCTGGGTGCCCTGCTAGGTGCAAAATCGCTGCAGCCTGCAAGTGCTTGTTGGTTCAGACCATGATTGTGCAAGCACACAGCACAGCTGCGGTAACTAGCATTGAGCACATGCGCCCGTCGTTGACAAGGAGAACCATGGTATTGATACATGGACTGTGCAGGTTGTGAGGAAATGGATGATTGTACGGCAAACCAGCTGATGCTACATCAGCGTGTAAGAGGACGACAGCCATTCGGCCCAAAGCACCCACGAGCAGTTTAAATGAGGCTTAATGCAATTGCCGGCGTCTCCGGCTAACGCAGGCGCTCAACACAAAACCGCGGCCTGCAAGGGTTTACTCACTAGTGAGATCTGAGACCGATCATAGTCGCTGAGCCAGCTCTCGCCAGCCAGGCCAACGTGTTTACACATCTGATCTGCTCGTTGCCTCATTCAAACCATACATCAGGCAAGATGGCAGCTGCCCTGGCAAAGAAGCAGACTCTGAGCCTCACCAAGGCTGCACAGCCCGCCAAGGTAGGCTAAATAAGATTTAAATGGCTGCCATTAGTCTCTACAGGGCAGGATGGCAGATGGATTCCAGCCAGTGCTGTCGCCGGTCTTTGCAGCACAGCTCGCGAGCAGGACTCAGAATCCGCACGTGCTCCGCTTGCTCTACAGGTGTCTCGCAGCCGTCTGGTGTGCCGTGCAGATGGTGGCTTCATCGGCTCCAGCACAAACCTGGTGCGCAGAAGCTCCTTGCTTGGAGTAGCAGACCAGCCCAGGCAGCAAGATCAGATGATGCAGCAGTCATGCCAGGAATCGCTGGAATCTCTTCAGCATACCAGTGTCAGCTTCTAGGCTAGGCAGGAGCAGCAGTGGAGGGTGATCAGGATGTGATCAAGCACTTCCAACAGCAGTTGGTTGTGTATGTGGCTCTTGCAGGAACATCAAACAGGGCTGCACACTAGCTGCAAAGGGCTTGCTGGGCCGCTCATCTTCTGGTACCAGCAACACACCCAGTGATGAATGGAGCAGCAGCTGCTGCGACAGTTTCAGCACGGTCACCAGGATCATGCAGCAGCGTACCCATGCATGCTGGCAGCAAACATCAGCAGCAGCATGCATCATCACAGCCCTCATCAGCACCCTCCATACGCGTACGCAGTAGTTGCTGATGCCGATGTCAGAAGCTGTGCCCGTTAATGCCGATCGTGTGCTGCAGATCATGGTTGCCTCCACCACCGCCTTCCTTGCTGCTGGCAAGTTCGGCCTGGCCCCAACAGTGAAGCGCGGCACTGACGCAGCATGCAAGCTGCAGGACCGCCCCAACGCAGCTGGCCTCATCTCAAACGACCCATCTGGTGAGCAAAATGAACCCTCTGTATGAGCCTTTTGCTGATGATGGGGATGATAGGGAGTGAGATTTCAAGCTCGGAGGGGAAAGCAGAGTTTTGTGGGCATGCTTGCAACAGCGCTGTCGTGTGCAACTGCAGCTTCTTGCAGGGCAGCTGCTGCGAAGCGCGTTGTGCGCATGCAGGCACTTGCTGCATGTCGGGCAGAGACAGCAGTACAGGATGCAGAGAAAGGATGTCCCTAGCTGCTGAATGGGCAGGCTCGAATGCAGCAGTCCACAGCAGTTGCTAGGCAGTTGCATTATGTGCCGTGATTGGGGCTTTGTGGTCAGCGAGTTTTTGTCATGCCCAACAAAAAAGCTGTTTGCGCAGGACCTGGCCAGCCAACAACTGCGGAGCAGCAGCAGCAAGATGTGGTGTGCAGGGCTGGGCATGCGGCATCAACCGTTCCTGCAACCTGATGCAGCAGGCTGCAGCTGTGCACGCAGAACCTGAGCTGCTGGCAGCATCAAAAGCAAATCACATACATGTGTACTGGTTTCACGTTTTCCACCAAGCCTATCTGACATTTGCGCGCTCCGCTGCTGCTGCCGCTGTGTGGTGTGTAGGCTTCACCGCTGTTGACACCCTGGCATTCGGTGCCCTGGGCCACATGGCTGGTGTTGGCATCGTGCTGGGCCTGAGGGCAACCGGCGGCCTGTGAACACTTTCGTGAATACAGCGAATCGTGTGTGGATTCAGCAGGGCATGGCTGCAGCGGCTCTGCTAGCAGTTGATGCTGCAGCGTAGGGTGTGTGTCTGTTGTTGCCTCCTGCTGGATGGCAGGTTGGGAATGACAGCATCACATTGGTGGTAGTGTATGGAGCACGTGCTATGTACAGTAGATGCTAGGGCCTGAAGAAAGTGACAAGAACGTGCCTGGTCAATGGTGTGTGCTGCTTGGAGTGTGGCTTTGCTGCGTGCGAGGTTCCCCCCAAGTTGGTGGCGAGCGCTGAAATGCTGGTATGGCATCAGCTTCCTGAGGTAACGCCACACCGTCTGCGTCTAACAGCATCCGCATGATTTGGCCTGTCTTCCTGACAGTGTTGGCAGTTAACGAGGACAGGGCAGCCCAGCCAAGTTGAGCTGCCTCACCAATCTGGCAGCATGATGATGATGATGACCAATCTGGCAGCATGTGTGGCATACTATGCTACGTAGCATGCTGTATACAGCAACTCCCTTACAGCAACAATGACTCTACTTGACAGCTTTTTGTGTCGATACAGCAGTGCAAACGGCAGTATGAACATCTCAGGCGGAGCTCTTACATATCCAACTGGCGCTTTCACAGCGACAGGCCTTGTCGACAGTGTCGTGTGCAGCCAGCTGTGGCAGCAGCTGCTGCAGCAGGCTGTTGAGTGAGTGCATGTCCCTGATAAGGACCAGTTAGTCACTAATCAAAATCGCAGGAGCTTTTGAAAGGTATTTTACGTACATCATCTTCGGATTGAGCACTGACAATGCCTGCAGCCTTTAGCTGCGCAAACCGGTTGTCACCGCGCGATACGCGCGCCAAGTTTCATGGGTGCTCATTGGCTTCTACTTTGTGCTACAACTACTACCATCAGCGGTTTAACAGTAAGAAACTAGAACACCTGCGGTAGCTGCCACCGGCCCACCACCCCAGACAAAATGGCAGACGTAACACAATGCAGCATTCCTGCTATTAGCTGCGCCCTCCGCGAGTAGAGTCTATCACGAGCTGTACTAAAAGAGGTTGATATCTGAATTAAACATAGCTTCACACAAAATAAGGCACAACTAGGCTACTGCTGCAGGACTAAAAGCGCAGAGTAGGACGATACATTCGCAATACGCTAAAACGTATATATATACGTAGAACGCGGAGCATACCAAAGAGACTTAACTGGGCGGGCGGCCTGGTGAGTCTGCAAGTAGACTGAAGCAGCAGTAGCCCTAGTTCCCTTTCAGCAGCAATGCTCCTGCGTTGAACTTCTCGTATTGCGTGTTCTCTCATATACAATCCAAATTATGTTTTGACTTCTACGTAAATGACGTAGCTTTCCATGTCGACAAACGACAGCAATTGTGCAGAAGGCTTGGTCAAATGGCTTGCAGCTTGCATGTGCCTTGCACACAAGACTGCAGCTCGATTGCTTTGTAGTCATACTCATTACATTTGCGTTTTATGTGGCTCTAAGCCTAGCAACGTGCAGTGCAGCAATGAGCCTGTGCACCTGCTGTCTTCCCTACTATGCACTTGCAGGTGGTCCATCCACTCAGGACCCAGGGGGAGCAGCAGCATTGGGGGGAGTCAAGATGATTCATAATATCAAGCAGCTACTGCTGCTGGTGCTGCTGGGTGCAAGTTATGTTCTTGCCCAGAATGCTGGCGACAGACGAAGCAATGGTGACACACCAGAGCAGAGCTACCCACACTGCAGCTCGCAGAAGTTTGGATATGGTGAGCGTGCAAAAAGCAAACCAACAGCAACGGTTTTGCTGCCTTTCATTGTATTGTTTGGTAGGAAGTATTTGTTATAAAGCATTGACGCAAGCAGCAGCACGCCCGCAGCAGTAGCCGTCCAATGTTGCTTCACAGCTGCCGCCAAGCATGGCAGTGCAACAACACATGAGTCTACAGCCGCTGAATAATAGGGTCTGACTATGGTTTCAAAACCTAGAGAGTTCAATTTTTGGCTGCTGCATGTGATACAAGTGAGTGTGAACTTCACGTGAGCAGTAGCGCACATGAGTCAGCTCCTGCAGCTGCTTCAGCTTCTGCAGCTACCTCCCACCAGCCTACTACGTATCCAAGCCCTAGCGGCCGCACATGCTCCTTCTCAACACACCCTTTGCTTCCGTTTATCTTGTTCATTGCTCTGTATGCACACATGCGCATGACAAGCCAGCCTGCTGCCCTCTGCCATCTTTCCTGCAAGCTGACACACCCTGCTGCGCCGCTGCTCCTGCCCGTCCCTGCTTCCTGCAAACCTCTCCCTGCAGCCATGCCCCCGCGTGGCACGCCGCCGCCTCCGCTGAAGCTCGTCGGCCACCGCCTGGTCAACGCACGCAACAACAAAGTCGTCTCCCTGCGCGGCCTCAACTGGTTTGGCTTCAACGTCGGCATGGGTATGGTCGATGGCCTGTGGGCAGGCGGCCACGCCGCAGCCACCGACTTTGCACTCATCACCTACCAGCTGCGACTGCTAGGCTACAACGCCATCCGCCTGCCGTTCACGTGGAAGGACTTAAACATGGACCCCCGCTCGTTCGACAAGGACTGCTCGCCAGTTACTGTTGACTGGCTGCGGCGGCGGTTGATTAGCCCACATGTGGTTGACAAGTATGCCAACAGGCCCCTGCCAGGGAATGTGGCGCCAGTGAAGAACACCAAGGCCGGCTACTGCAACACGTACCTGCCGCAGAGCAGCGGCTGGGACAGGCTGCTGTATGCCACGCAGACGTTCATCAGCCAGGGCATGTATGTTGTGCTCGACTACCAGCCCATGGTGAGCGAGCGCTGTTGAGTGTCTTGTATTAGGCGTGCAGCTTGACTTTCTGTTGGCGGTTGGATTATGCTACAGACATGTTTCCCTGTCAAGCTCCATGTCATTGTCCTCCTCCTATTGTGATAACATTGCTTTGTCGAATCACTAGAAAACCATCGACCACAACACCACCCACCCTCCTGCAAGCCCGCCTTGCTAACACCATCCCCTGCTGCCTACACCTGCACTGCCGCTCTCCCTCACTCTCCAACACCACCAGGGCCTTGAGCATCACGCATACGACCTCAACCTCTTTGTGGACACCTGGGCGCAGCTCTGGAAGCAGGTCTCCTGCCTGCCCAACTTCCAGCGCGATCTGGCCAACCGCGTGTTTGTCGACGTCATGAACGAGCCCGACTCGATGAACATCCGCTGGGAGGCGCGTGACGGACGGCCAGGCGCGCAGCAGCTGTACCTGGGCACTGCTGATGCGCTGTGGGCGCTGACACCCAACAAGGTCCTCTTTATGTTTGAAGGTGCGCGGCCTGGCATGGCTGTAATGTAGACATGCTCAGTAGCTATGGCATACATATAGACACATGAGCACTGTACCTTGCAACAGCTGATCCGCTGTGGGCGCTGACACCCAACAAGGTCCTTTTCATGTTTGAAGGTGCGCAGCCTGGCATGGCAGTTATTTGTGCATGTGCTTTGTAGCTATATGGCAAGCACATGCAGTACATGAGCACTGCGCGTGGACACTACTGATGCCCTATCATGTTGTCAAGGTGTGCGTGCCCTGGTGTGGTCCTGAATGCCCGTGCACAATCGCTGCTGCACATGCTGGCCTTCAATTGCCAACACCTGCACACGCCAACGCAGCTGCCGCTGACCACCACCGCTGCTTCATACACTGCTCCTGCAGGCACTGGCCAGAACATGTTTGGCCTGAACTGGGGTAACGGCTTCATCACCGACTACAACATCATCAACAGCAGGGGCCTCAGCGACCCCAACCCCTTCTTCTCAACGCTCGTGCGCAAGCCATACGTGGGACAGGTGTGTGTGGGGACACAGCGTGGGCCGTAGCATGGCGGCGATCCTATCAATACTTCACGAATTGCGGCCGGCAATGCTGTGGCATACATTGGTGTACGCTGCATGTTATTCCAGCTGCACCATTCTTGGGTGGAGAGCTAGCTGCCAACATGCCAGTGTACATGAAGGGCTGCTGCTATGCGCTAGTCCTGCTGACTCGTGTGTCCTACTCCCCACCTGCTGCGTACATGCAGTCCGTCATCACGCCCCACGTGTACCCTCCCAGCATCACCATGGCCACCTTCCTGGGTACAGCCCTGTGGGAGCAGTGTCGCGTGTCGTTTGGCTACCTGCAGAGCGAGGGCTACTGCACCAGCGAGCGCTGCACGCGCTTCCCCATCGTCATTGGGGAGCTTGGCTCTGCCTTTGAGACGGCCTCTGACAAGCAGTGGCTGCAGGACTTTGCAGACTTTGCGAATGCAGAGGTGAGGCAATGAGCTGGATGTGCGAGGCACGCGATGCACATGCTGCTGCGTTGTGTTGGTGCTCTTAGTGTTGCCGCAGACAATGCATGCTGGAGGTTGGATGGAAACTGTCATGTTGCGTGCTGCACGCTTCAAGTCAAGTGTGCGTTTGCTGGTTGTGTTACATGTCGGAGCATCCTGAACACGCAGTGCCTTGTCAGGCATGTGTGTTGCCGGGGTTCACATCTGAATTCCAGCTTTCAGCTTTTCCAGCACACCTTCCACAAAGTTGTTTGGTTGCTGATTGGCCTTGCATCCTGCGCCTGCCTCTCCTTGTCATCATCACGTGCAGGGTGGCGCCAAGGCCTACAACACCATCCCAGTCAACGGCTGGCTCTGGTGGGCCTACAATGAGAACAGCGGCGACACCGGCGGCATTGTGCACAACCGCTGGCAGGACCTGCACTGGGAGAAGATAAATTGGATGATTGCACGCATGGGGCTGCGACCCTGGTACCTGCGGTAGAGCAGCACCTGAGCTGCGGCTGCAGCAGCATGCATGCATGCATGCGTTCGACTTCTCATCCCTTGTGGTGTATGTCAGTGGTTTGAAGTGCCTTGCAGTGCAGGGCGGCCAGCAGGAGTGCTGGCCGCGCTGCAGTGATCATCTTGTGTTGTGTACAGCTCGGGTCCCGGGGCACTGCAAAGTGTCCTGCAGCCGCGATTAGAGCCATTGCTGTTGCTGTCGCATCTGCCTTATGCAGTTGTGGTGCACGTGGGTTTTGAGGTTACGGGGTTGAACAGAGTGTGAGGAGAGGCGTGGGTTAGGTGTTGTATGCGGCCGCTGTTAAGGTTGGATGTGTGGGCAGCATCATGCGGCATGCGTGCGGCTGCCTGTGCATTCAGCTGCTGTATGGTGCTGTTTGGAATGGCTTGCTTGCCACGCCAAGCACCATGCAGGGCAGCGGCTGCTTGTTGTGTCAGGGCTTTTAACCAGTTGTGCATTCCTTTGCAAGCGTCGTGGTGTGGGTCTGCATTTCTATCTGTGCACAGCACGCCGCAAGCTACGGCACAGCACCTGTGCACTCAGAATGTACTGGGAGGTTTCTTGTGGCCTCAGAAATGATCGTGATCCTCTGGATGTGTCTGTGCAGCTATCATCCTTCTCTGCTTTGGGAGGAAAGCATATTGAACCAAGCACACTGCTGCCAGCTAGCTTTCATACGCATTTGATGACTGGGTGTGCGCAATGGTGTGGGTTTGGACTTGCAGCCGAGTGCAGTTGACAGGTGTTATCATCGTTGCACCAGCTGTGCGCAACAGCAGCAGCAGCAGCACCAAAGAGCCAAGCCGCCAGCTGCGGTCGTGGTTTCGGTTTCATTTCACCACGCATCATTCAGCCACCAGCACTCTGGAATGCATACAGACCTGTTTTGTACAAGCTTCAGACAGCTTTTCATGATCTGATGCATTCACTGCATGTGTGTCTCTCACACGTTTCACCTGCTGGGCTTCTGCACCCTGCATTTTCAACTGTTTCACCAACTGCAGCCCTCATCACATGCGTATGGATATACAGCAGTTGGCTGGTTTGTTACAAACAGGCCAGGCAGGTGACTGATGATGGATGCGTCATCAGACAACTGTACTACGATATGGCATCAACGCTTGCTGCTGACAACGCCTGGATGCTGTCAATCTGCTGTGCCAGAGCCGCTGCCCCTGAGTATGGGGCGCTGCAAGCTTGGCAGGCAATGTGTGTTCACATGTGCTGCGGCAGCTGTGCGTGGAAGATCTGTGTTGATAGTCGTGTTGTGATTTTGTTGGAACGGGCTCTGATGGTGCTGCCCTACTGGCCGCAATAACCCTATAACCCTTAGGTGGCTGCCTTGAGTAAGGGCAGCAGTGATGATGCAGCACTAACACAGCGTGATGCCGAGTGGCTGGTGTGCATTCCTTTGCCTTCCTTGCAGTACCATGCATTCATTCTGGGTACTATGTGTACAATGCATCAAATATAGACTAGTCACTTAGTAGCGTATTGAGTTTGATGTTGATTGGATATGTAGCAGTCCAGAAGCCTTGAGCAGCTAGCAGCAGACGCAGCGCTGTGTGTATACATTTCATGCCAGCCGTAGTAAGCTGACACAAACAGCTGGCTGGTGGGCAGCTTCAACAGCAGATATTTCATCGCTTTCCGTGGGCATTGCTTGGTTTAGATATGTTCAACTGAGTAAGCTACTGCAAAGGCACTTGGCAGGGTTGGTTTGTTTGGGATTGCATTGCATTGCAGTCGTTGGACGCAGTGCTGGCTGCTTGCTGTGTTGGTGGCAGCATGTTGAGCGTCGCATGATGCTGGTTGAGAGCTACATGTATACAGCTGCAACAGGCAGCATTTAACCAGTGCAGGCGTAATTGACTGACGGTTGGCTTCAGTGTTTTTGAGGGGCAGATCAGGTTTGATTAGGTGCACCCTCGCGTGCTGATGTAGCTTGATGGCATGTCAGCAAGGCTGACGTTATGTACTGCTAACGCTTGTCAAAGTTGGCATCGAGGGTTTGGTGGTAGCTTGATCCTGGATTGTTATCATCAGCGATATGATCATACTACCAAGCCTATGTGTACACATGGCCAACTCATGATGAGCCAGCCGCATTGCTGGGCGCGCCGTTGCAACATGTGGCTGCCTACTCACAGTATACTGTAGCATGTGTTGTGATCAGCAATTGACGCGAGCGATCAAGGCTGCTGTTATTACTTCTCCCTTTGGTTTGCAGCCGCGGGGTTTGATGCCTTGCCAAACCAGCCACTGGCATAGTGTGCAAAGAAGTGGGCTGAGTGATCACTGGTCATACCTTTTTCATGTGTGTGTAACAGGCCCAGGGCTAGCAACCACCAGTCGGCTATTTCGTTTATCCAGTCCATACTTCGGCCTTTATCGACCAGGTGCCTGTGGAGGGTCGGTCCTGGGGTTGGACGCACATTTTGGCGGGAGATCTGGTCGAAACACCCCCCGGGTTGCAAACGACGGTCGATGGCATTGATGCTATGGCTTGATTGGGTGACAGGATAATGATGAAACGACGGTCGAGGCGGTTGCGAGCCCTGAACAAACCACAGGGCACTCAGTGCGCGTATGATACGCGCAGCCCAGTGATCCAAAATGTGATCATCGAGTCGTATCACTCCTTCACCAAAAGGCCGGCCTCAGCAAGCTTGTGAAGTCAGTGTCAGGTAGCATCACTGAGGCTGATGCTTGCTCTGGTGCCCGCAATGGGTCAAGTGACAACAACATCCATCGAATTTACTTGCGCCTCAGTACGAGACCCTTCAGAGGGTGCTCGCACAAGCAGCAGCACATGATCTTGAAGAAAAAAAGACCCTACTTGGGCATGGAACAACGTCTCAGGACTGCAGTGCAGTCACAGCACATCAGCGGCAAGGCATGATGCGTAAGACACGCCACGCTGACTACCGTACGTGTCGCACTATGACAGTGACGGCAGCCTGTGCACGCTGCAGCACTCAGGCGCAACACCATCAATAGCTGCCAGGTGCTGGGCATGCGACGCGCAGGCACACCACATGATGCTGGTCAGGTGACAGCCATCAACAACCAAGCGCTACACTACACTGCTTAAAGGCGCAGCTTGAACTTGATGTTCTGCAGCGGCGCAGGAACTGGTGCACTCTGCGTGCCCTGCGCAGGCCCTGCCTCCACCCAACCTCCTTCAGCGGGTGCTGCTGCTGCCGGAACTGCTGCTGCTTGGGGTGCTGCTGCTGCTGCTTGCGCGCTCGCCTGACCGTTGGCTGCTGCGTCCTGCTGCTGCTGCTGCTCGTTGTCTGGCGGTAGGGGTGGGCTGTCTGCTGCGGCAGGCATTGCTGGTGCTGGAGGTGGGGCAGGCGCATCTTCCTGCAAAGAGCAGAGGCAGGTTGCAGGCAACATCATGACTTGTGTATGCGGTTAACTGATCTACTCCCAATTGCTGCACTGCAGCCAGCTAGCTAGCCACCTTGCACTCGTCAGAGGATAGCAGGTGCAAGTGCGCAGCTCAGAAGCCGTAACCACGCAGGCAGCCAACACATCAGCTGCCAAAGTACTCGCTTTGTGCTACACAGCAACGCATGTTGCATGCGCTGCAGTTGCCGCAGGTCCCCTTTCCTCATCAGCTGACAGCGCAGCAAGCCACAGATGCCCCTCACCTGCAAATACTCCTCCGCTGCTGCCAAAGCATCTTGCATCTCTCCCTCCGCAACTTCCAGCTGCTGCTTCGCCTCCGCAACGCGCCTCGCGGCTAGCGCCAGCTGAGCCAGCATATTCCCGCGCTGCTTGCTGCGCTCTGCGACGTCCCTCACTTTGCCTTTGAGGAACTCGAGTTTCATTTCTGCTGCTGCACGCGCTGCCTGCTCGTCCTGCAGCTGCTGACGCAGGGCTTGCAGCTGCGCGGACAGATCAGCAGTTGCAGGGGCAGCAGGGCCTCCTGCTGCTGACGTGCGCTGCTGCTTGGTCTGCAGAAGTCAACGCAGCAGCAGCGTGAAGAGAAGACCAACTTGGCAAGGCAAGCAACAGGTCTGAGCTGGCAGTCAGTATTGATGTGGCTGGCGCAATAAGATTTGGCATCCAACAACCCCACCCCATCACAAGGCACACGCTCCCCTTGAAACCAATAAGACGCATGCACCAGCACGTCACATCCTGCATCCCGCGGCGTGCAGCGTGGCACGCACCACCCACAACCCTCCCTACGACCGCCAAACATCGCACCTGCTGTTGCTGCTGCCTGTGCCCTGCAGGGATCTGACCAGGCTCCTGCGAGCTGCTCCTGCTCCTGCTGCGTCCCCTGCTCCTGCTCCTGCTGCGGCTCACCCCCCCCCTTCCCCTGCCCCTCACCGGGGGGCCACTTCTGCTGCGGCTGCGGCTGCGGCTGTACCTCCTGCTGCTGCCGTAAGGGGGAGTGCGGCCGCGAGGGGGCCCCCTAATGAGGCCTCCTCCCCCGCCGCCATACCTTACAGCGCCGTCCCATTCCCCTCCGCCTCTTGCAGCAGGGGGTAGGCTGTCCCTGCTGTCTCTGCTGTTGCTGCGGGAGCGTGATCTGCTGCGGGGCCTGTAGCCTAACGGTGATCTGTCTCGGTCTCTGGTTCGGTAGGCCGGTGGGGGTCTGTTAGGGCTTGGGGAGCGGCTGTAGGAGCGGCGAGCGTAGGGGCTGCGGCTTCTGCTGCGTGGGGAGCGGGAACGCGATTGGCTGTAGCCTGCAGGAATGGTTGCACATAATGTAGAAGGCGGTTGATGCTGCAGCAATGCTTGCTGCTTCTTGGGGGAGCAAGTAAGACTTGCAGGAGTGCCGACTGCTATTGTGTGCAACTGAGGGGAGGTTGCTGCAGGTTCTAGTGATCATCCACCGTAGCTGGATACAGCAAGCAAATGCTGTGTGCTTGATCTGTCCAATTCAGGCTGCTTGTTGTGCTCTGCTACAATGTGGAAGTGCATGCTGGCTGCATGCCTGTGATCTGCATGCGTACCTGGGGAGCCCGCGCGCCTGTACACCATTGCACTGCTGCTGCAGCCCTAGTAATGTACTAGTCTATTGCAGCCGCTGATTTCCTGAGGTGTGAGATCTGGTACTGGTGCTGTGCAGTTGCACAGGTGATGATGTCAGGGCACCGTCTTGAGAGCAGCAGCAGCAACTGCAGTGGTAGCACTGGTGGTAGTGCTGCTGCAGCTGGTAGTCTCGATTCTGCTGAAGAACCTTGATCAAGTGACTTGAATCTTATATGGCGCCTGTGACGTGCTCGAACTGCAAAGCTGCACTACTGTGCTGTCGGCATGAGCAGCAGCACATGAAGCCCAAGACAACACGCCGTACATTGTTTTGATGAGCTGTTTTGAATGCTCTGCTGCTTTAAGCCGTGTGAGGAAGCGATCAACGGCAACATGTCACAGTTGTCAGCAGGTTACTGTTCAAATTGGGGCTTCGGACGAGTGATGTCGAGGGCTGCGGCTTCTGTGCTTGTAGGGTTTTCGCCGATTCCTGTGTTAAGCAAGGCTAGCAGGTAGCAAGTACAGGGCTGGCATCACACAACAACACGCCAGCACTCACCTGGCCAAAACGGAATGTAGCTGTCTCCGCCGATGGATGCCTGCACGTAGTTCTAAAATCGGTTCATTGATCGTCAGTAGCGACACCGATGGAGAAGGAGGTGGCCAGATGGCTGCACCAGCAGCTGGGCTACAATGCTGCTGCAGACTCCACACTGTCAGCAAACTGCAGGGGCAACCTAAAAAGCCTCTGGGAGTTCTTGATGGCAAATTATAAGTCTACAGAGAATCAGCGACACATACACAACGTGCTGGCGAAGCACAGGCGCGAGCAGGAAGCAGCTAGGCAAGCGCCAGAGCTGCTGCAGCAGGCTCTGCAGCAGCGGCAGCACCTGGCGCAGCTGGACGCAAAAGCAGCCACGCTGGAGCGCACCCTTGCTTCGTTACAGGTAATGAAACCCGCAATGCCGGCTATAGACTGGATGAGCATGCTGTGTGCGCGTGTTGCTGCTCGGATGCACCAGCAGCAGCTGGCCTTGCTCATCACCAACACCCATGCTGCTCTGCTGCTTCGTGTTCCTGCGGTCCCTGCAGGCAGCTGTAGAAAGCAGTACACAAGACGCTGCAGAGCAGAGCGGCGAGCAGAAGTTGTTCAAGCAGGAGCTGCATGAGACCCAAACGCAGGTGTGCTGATATTCATGCAGCATAGTCACACCCGCTGCACATCGTCAACACACCACGCCACAACATACACTTTGTTCCACAGATCATGCTCAAAGTGCTTATTTATACACTGCCGTTCACAAATGTGCTTGCCTTGACGTGACTACCCTGGATTGCAAGCTCAGGATGTGCAGTGCCCGCTGCTGGTATCCTGCAGGCGCTGCTACTGCAAGCAGCTGAAGAGCGCATGCAGCGGTTGATGCCGCGGCTACATGCCAAGCTGTCAAAGCTGAAGGGTGATATGGAGCTGGCAAGAGCACGCTGCCAGGCTTCCTCTGGTGCGCTGCTTGGTCAAACGCGGTCAAACGCAGCACGTGCTTGGTGCTTACATTGCATGCTCGATTGACAGCCAGTTTTTGATTGACAAATGGACCCTGAAGCAGCAGTCACAGCAGGGCAGCAGTACAGCAGCAGCACCATTACACAGATGATACGTATGGCTGGTTTGGTGTTCATGAATTTTCAGTGCTTACTTGGGTACCGCGTAGGTGCATGTCGCTTACTTTTGCACCACACCTAATGCTGCCATGTGTTGTTACCTTCATCCGCTGCTGTGTTGTGGCATCAGGCGCCGGCCAGCGTTTTCATCAAGTCCTGCAGCAGCTGCAGCAGCTGAGCTGCGCTATTCGCGACGAGCTGCAGCACGTTGTGGAGGGCAAGTTTCAGCAGCAGCAGCAGCAGAGCACAGGCGCACTCACAGCAGCACAAGAGCAGCAGCTGCATAGCGCACCTGGCATTGACCAGAGTGTGAGCGCTGCATCGTTTGACGGCAGCAGCAGCGACACACCTCGCAAGAAGGCAGCAGCAGCGGCAGCAGGTGCTGGTGCCAGCTTGCAGGACGGCAGCACCGCAATGGTGCTTGCAGGAGGCAGCAGCAGCAGCATCACTGCATGGGATGATGGGTCCATGGATTCCGCTGCTGGTGCTGCAGCAGCAGCAGGCGTAACAGCAGCAGAGCTGCAGCCGCTGGCGAGCTGCAAGCTGGTGTCTGGTTATGTGCCATCGCAGGGCGTGCAATGCGCTGTGCTGCAGCTCCTGCAAGAGGCGCCTGAGCTGCTGCTCGGCTGCAGCAGCCAGCTAGCAGCACAAGCGAGCGAGGATCTAACCACGATCGTCGATGAAGCAGAGACAGCACTGCTGGCACCGCTTGTTTGGGATGTCAGCGGTGCATCAGCTGGGCAGGACCCTGGCAGTGCGGCAACAGCACAGCAGCCGGGCTTGCTGGCTGCAGCAGCAGATGTCCACGCAGCAGCGGCAGCGACCTGCCCATACACGCTACCTTGGACGATCCCTTGGCAGACTAGCATCAAGCAGCAGGCAGCAGCGGCAGCCTTCCACGCCCCAGAGTTGCTGGTGAAGGAGCGGCAGCAGACGCACTTGCAGCACTTTGTGAAGACAAAGGTAGCAGCGGCAGCTGCTGCAGAAGCTGAGACGCAGCTTGAGCAGCTGATGGGGGCTGTGCCGCTACTGAATGGTACAGCGGCCGGCAGTTGGGAGTCCCAGCTGGCAGGGCTGTGGCTCAGGGCTGAGGGGTTGAGAGCGGAGGTCGCTGTGCTTGAGCACTGGCACGCTACCTTTGAGCAAACCGTCCTTGCGTGCCAACAGGTGAGCGCTGTTTCAATGAGCTGGATGGGCTTCTGCTGGGGCTGCGTTTCTGTCGCTGCTTAAACAGCAGGGGTGCAAGTAGCTATGTGCGCATGCGTTTTGTTTGTGTGCCGTGCATATGTCCACAAGCACGCATAGCCTTCTTACTGTTCTGCGACAGGCTGCGGCCATTTGGGGCGGGAGTAGACCTCATCAAAGCATACACATACACATATCCAATGTCATGCCTTGCATATCTCGTATGCGCTGCACTGCTGCTGCTGCTGCTGTAGGAGGAGGCCCGCACTGAGGATCTGTGGGAAAACATCGAAGCAGCATTCTATCGAGACGGAGAGTTGAATAAGGTGATGTGCGACGTCATCTCTGACTCCGATACGCTCTTTGAAGGCCTGAAAAGTCAGCGCAAGCAGGCGCACGAGCTGCTGCTCAAGCAGCTGGCTGCAGCTGGTGCTGCGGCAAGCAGCTGTGCTGATGCAGGCAGAGATGAGTTGGCGAGGGAGGTGGCAATCGTTGGACGGCTGCAAGTGTGCGGGGCGCTGCCGCCACAGCGGCTGGCTGCAGCAGCATGCGGTGCAGGTGAGGTGCTGTCACAGCGGAAGGTCATCGAATAGGCTGCCGCATAGGCTTACTCTGCAAGCGCATATGAAATTGCGTCAGCCTGGCGGGGAATACACAAGATGCTGCTGCTATGTGCAGTCGTCGAGAAAGCTTCAGCAACTTGTTCTGCTGCGCTGCGTGTGGCTTACAAACTAGTGCTAGTGCTTGTGTTGTTTTTGCAGGGACAACTGGAGCTCCTCTTGCTACCATGACACGGCTGCAGCTTGCAGCTCAGCGGCTGTCCCACCTGGGCAGACCTACGACAGTATCGCGGGCCTTCACAGCTGCACATTTGGGAGCAGCAGGAGGCGCAGCTGCTTGTCGTCAAGCTATTGACGGTGGCAGCAGCAGCAGCAGTGGTAGCGGCGTGGATGCTGCTGCTGTGTCAGCGCTGCGGGCAGCTTGCTCCATTGATGCTGTGGCGCCTGTGAGGTGCCCTGCCGCACTGCTGATGGAGGTGGCAGGTGGGGCAATGCTGCAGCAGACAGATCTCCTAAACAGTGTTTTTGTAGTTTTGTTGCCTTTGGTGCTGAGTCTTGTGCAGATGTGCCTGGCGGCTGCGCTTGTTTGCAGCAACACTGGGACACCATTGCTGCGTGAATGGCAGAGGTTGCAGATCGTAAGGAGGGGTTTGTGGCTGCCTCCATATTTTGTCCATGGCCAACGGTGCGCTCTGTGCTGTGTTTGTGCTGCATGCGTGCAGGTGAATGCCGCCAGCTGCAGCAGCTGCAGCAGCAGCTACAGAGGCTGAGCAGCTTCTGCAGTGGCGCTAAAGCGAGTGCTGCACATGCAGAAAAGGAGGCAGCAGAGCTGCAGCAGCAGGTGCGTTGGTGTTTGTGGGATTTAATTTGCCAGCGCATCACATCAAGCAGAGATGCATCGCCTGCACGCTGTGCAGTTTGGTACCCAGCTCTAAAGCAAGAAGCACCTGGAATGGGTAACTTGTGCAGCTGTTGGGCCCAGTCAGTTGCTGCTCTCCAGCCGCTGCGATCCCAACTCTGCAGTGCTGTTTGCGCGGCTTGGGTACAGGCCCTTGCCCTTGAGGCCCAGCATTTTGAGGTCCAGCATGTCAGCGCAAGCATTTCAGCGCAAGCTTCCGAGCGCCAGCAGCAGCAGGCTCAGCTTGTTTACCCTCAACCACTTGCTTGTTGTGCTGCCTGCCTATGCTGCAGATTGAGGCCCTGCGCACGAACGATCAGCAGCAGGTGCTGCCTGCACTGGTTGACTTGCTGGAGAGTGGGCAGCAGCAGCGTGCCACCAAGCTACAAGAAGTCAGCAGCGACGTGCAGCACTTTTGGGAGATGCCTGCGCAGCACCTGCTGCCTGACACGACATGTGAGTGGTGAATATAATGTGCAAACGTACCCTGTTATGGTTGCTTTGTCTGTGATGCAAGCAGCCATGTGCAGCACTTTTGGGGGATGCCTGCGCAACACCTGCTTCCTGACACCAAATGTGAGTGGTGGTTGATGTACAAACGGTCCCGGCTATGGTTGCGTTGTCTGTGATGCACTGCTGCGGCAGCTGTATGCAGCACTTTCGGGGGATGCCTGCACAGCACCTGCTGCCTGACACGACATGTGAGTGGTGAATGATGTACAAACGGCCACTGGTATGGTTGCTTTGTCTGTGATGCAAGCAGCGATGTGCAGCACTTCTAGAATGCCTGCGCAGCACCTGCTGCCTGACACCCACCCAATGTGAGTGGTGCTAGGCCCTGTTATGGTTGCGTTGTCTGTGATGTACGCAGTGATGTGCAGCACTTCTGGGAGATGCCTGCGCAGCACCTGCTGCCTGACACCAAATGTGAGTGGTGGTTGATGTGCATTCGGCCACTGGTATGGTTGCTGTGTCTGTGATGCAAGCAGCGGCGTGCAGCACTGGGAGATGCCTGCGCAGCACCTGCTGCCTGACACCAAATGTGAGTGGTGGTTGATGTGCATTCGGCTACTGGTATGGTTGCTGTGTCTGTGATGCAAGCAGCGGCGTGCAGCACTGGGAGATGCCTGCGCAGCACCTGCTGCCTGATACGACATGTGAGTGGTGGTTAATGTACAAAAGGTCCCTGTTACGGTTGCTGTGTCTGTGATGCAAGCAGCGGCGTGCAGCACTGGGAGATGCCTGCGCAGCACCTGCTGCCTGGCGCCAAGTGAGTGGTGAATGCCCTGTCATGCTCTATAGCAGCGTGTTTGCAAGTGGTGGTTGCAATGTACATGCAGTGGCGTGTCTGTCTGCTGGCAATTACTGCTGCTGCCAGAATTAGCAGACGCATGTCATAAGGGAGGTGCCTTCATCTAATCCCTGCTCTATGTGCTGCCGCTGATGACAATGATGATGATAATGATGATGATGAGGGCACGAATTGCTACTGCGTAATGTGATAGCGCTTGCCGCTATCCCTCTCTAAACCTCCTGCTGCTGCTTCTGCTGGTGCTGCAGATGAGGGCTAGAACTGTTGCTGCTTGCTGTGTTGGCGGTTGCCGCCAACTCTCTCTGAACTTGCTGCTGCTGCTGCGGATGAGGGCAAGATGTGCTGCTGCTTCCTGTGTTGGCGGTTGCCGCCATCCCTCTCTAAACTAGCTGCTGCTGCTGCTGCTGGTGCTGCAGACGAGGGGCAAGATCTGCTACTGCTTACTGTGTTGGCGGTTGCCCCTATCCCTCTTTGAACCTCCTGCTACTGCTGCTGCTGCTGCTGCTGCTGCAGATGAGGGTGAGACCTGCTACTGCTAGCTGTGCGATAGCCGTCGTTGCGGTCTCCCTCTAAACTTCCTACTGCTGCTGCTGGTGCTGCTGCTGCTTCTGCTGCTGCTGCTGGTGCTGCTGCAGACGAGGGCAAGAACTGCTCGCAGTGGCTCATGGAGATCCAGGCGTTGCATGGCAGGAAGCGCGAGCTCGCCAGCCAAAGGACATAGCGGCACAGCAAAAGCAGTTGTTAGCCAGCGTTGCTACAGCCAGCTGTTGCTTCAAGCCAGCGTGCTGCAATAGCCAGGCAGCTGCAGCAAGAGCGCTGCAGTGTGCTGGTCTCACGTATGGCAGTGTAGGGCAGCAGCAGCTGCACTGCAGAATGCAGTTCGGCTAACAGGCACGGTTGCGTGGTGAAAGCAGCAGCTCCACAAGCAGCAGGGTGCTCTGTCACAAGGGAGCCACAGCATGATTGGGTGACTCAGCATGTCTGAGGCTGTAGGCAAAGTTAGGATGCCGTGCAGTGGCTGAGTGGAGGACGGTGGTTGCGTGTGTGGTTGTGTGTTGGCTGAAACCTTGGGTAAGCGGGGTTCAACAGAACAGGAACTTCTTCACCTGGTGCCCCGTGCCAGTTCACGTACATCACGTACATCACCAGCAAGAATTAACAACGCAGAATATGTGAAGAAGTAGCCCAGATCACACTAGCATACAGTAGCAAGGCACTTGAGTGCACAACAATCACCACCAAGTGGCCATACTCGCCAAATCTGCACACATCTGCTGCACACGGCCAAACTTAAACGGCACAACCACCTGCTGGGGCCCAGCTGATGAGTGCGCAGGAAACAGCATGGTGCCTGGTGTCCTGCGCTGACCGCGCTCAACTGAGCAGCGGCTGCTGTGCGCATGACGCGCAGCCAGCTGCTGTTCTATCTGATCATCAATGCATCATGCATGAGTGAGCCTGCATAGGCCGTGCATTACACTGCAGGGTAGCGTTTGCCACGTCAGGTTTTCTCGGCTGAGTGGAAGCGCCCTAGTGGTGCTGTTGCGGTGACACCTTGGCATAAGTATGTGCAGAGTTTGCTTTGCAAGTATGGTGTGGATGTTGAGGCGGCGGCTGATCGAGCTAATGCGTGGAAATCACATCAACCGTCAGGTCAGAGCTGTACGGAACACAATTGTTGTGGCGAATCACTGCAGCACTCTACTTTGAGCAGGTACATGCGCATATTGCACCCACATGCTGATGCATGCGCATTTTAAAGGGCTGAGCCCAGCATTACCGTTTCTGGTGTGCGCCAACGCGTGGTATTGAGTTGCTGATGCGTGTTCGAATGGGCTGTCTTTGCGTGCATGAGCGTACCGGTCGTTATGGCGGCAGCAGAGCTGATTCTAACACAGCATGTCCTGCTTGTGGTCAGGGTGTTGAGTCTTTGTCACATCTGATGTTTGATTGTCCCGCTGCTTCTGCTCAGAGGGATACTATGCTTGATGAAATTCGGTCTGTTTTGCGTGATGTTGCTGGCGGCGCTGAAAAATTGCGCAATGTGTTGTCGTTGACTGATGCATCCACTAAGTTGTTGCGTTTTGTTTCTGATGATATTTGGGGTAGTAGGGGGGGGGTGTCGAGTGATATCTAGGAGCATTGCTATCTTGATGCTGTTGATGCTATGGCTTAATGGGTAACATGATGATGATGATCTAGGAGCATTGCTGAGTATCTTGTCCAAGCTTGGGATGTGCGTAATAATTGCAAACACAATGGAGCAGTGCTCCCTCTTTCTTCCGCTCCTGAGGGGCGCGGGGCCGATGGCGTTGATGCTATGGCTTAATGGGTAACATGATGATGATGAGCATTGCCGATGCTACAGTGTGGCACCTTCCACAGCCCGCAAACCCCATCCAGCCTTCCCAGCCGTCTCAGCGTGCTGCTGCTGCCGAACCTAGAACAAGGAAACATCTGGCTGGTTGTTAGCACCACCTGTCTCCAACAGCGATTGTGCCGTACTAGGCCTTGACATGCCACGCACAGCAGCCAGCACTACACAATACCCCCTGCACTATGCCTCACTAATCCAACACAGCCAACCCCAAACCCCTGGCTAGCCAAACCACCGGCACCTGCAGCTGCTCGACTCCCCTGACCAAGCCAACAGCAGACAAAAAGCAGCTGCAGCTACAAACTGCCACTGCTACGCAATGCTCAGTCGCACTTGACATTCCGGTAAATCCTGTGCGCAAAAGCGCTGGCACCCCAAAACCCTACCGCTCCACACATCAGGCCAAGCGCCACACACAGCATTGCTGTGTAGCCGAAGTAAAAGCACGTCTGGAAGAACCCTGTCATGTGCGTCTTGAACAGGAAGTAGTGCACGCTGTATGCAAACACATACAGCGACGTGCTTGCAGCCATGCCGAAGCTCGTCCACTGCCAGTGGTAGTTTTCAGCGTTGAGCAGGAAGTACGTGCCCACGATTGTAACACAGATTGTAACAATCAGCAGGATCAGGAACACCAGCAGCATGAAGCCGTACACGTAGTAGACCTTGTAATTCCAGAAAGATGTAAAGATGAAATACATCTCAATAAAGATGCTTCCAAACGGCAGCAAACCCCCAGCCAATGCAATAGCCAAAGGAGACAGGTACCACTGCCGCACCGGGATTGGACTGGGAATGCGCTTCACCCTACATGGGTGGTTAGGCGTGCTGTTCCAGTTGCGTCCGATGATTGTGCCGACAATGCACAACGGGAACGACAGGAACGCCCACAGCAGCAGCACGATGACGATATAGCCAAACGGCACGGCTGCCAAGCTCCCGTACGCGATGGCAATCGTGTTAAGTACAAACGCGATGCCGAAGACGACCCCAGGGAAGAGCATGGCTGTTAGCAGCAGGCTTTGGATCCACGATTTGCCCTCCATGCGTGCGTAGAGGCCTCCGCTGACGTAGCCGCCAACGAATGAGGTCAGCGCATAGCAGACGATGAACACCGTCAGGATGGTGCCGCGCTCCTGCAGGAGGAACATGAAAAGTGCAGAATAGAGGGATATGCATATTGACAGCGGCGTCACGTTGCATCCGCATGATCATAGTCCAAAACATGAATTGCAGTACTACAACGTGCCCATGCTTGTAAGCAGACACACACAAACAGCCCCGGTTCACAGCTGCCCGCCGTCTGCAAACATCTCATTGCAGCCGCTCCCATAACCCACCCACCTCATAGAACGTGCCCATGATTGTCAGCAGGATCACAAACAATCCCAGCAAGCACAGCTGCCCGCCAGTGCCGACACAGGCAGCCAGCAGCATGCGGTGCTGCGGTGCTCTGAACACATCTCCGTGCACCAGCTTCCAGCCTGTCTCCTCATTCAAGTCCCGCTCCAGGCTTTCAAGGTCCCCGTCTTCCTTTGCGTACCTGCACACACAGAAAGAATACCAAAAAGCACGCAATTTGCAGGTGCAAGTCAGGCATAAGCTGCACTGCTTGATGCTGCCAAGTCCCCTTGGCTAAGGAATACCTGCACATGCAGTGCAGATGCAAGTTCTCAGGCATACGCATCACTGCTCCAGGCTCTCATGGACCCCCACCCTGCTTAGCATCTACTCGTATCTGTCTGTATGCTTTCACGCAGCAGCGGCTGGCGGCTCACCGTGCGTAGTTCTTGCGCAGCATGGCGTCTGCATGTGTCAACTGTACTGGTCCGTTGACAGACCAGCAGCTGTGCCTACTTTGAAAGTGAAAAAGGCCAGCTTCAAGCAGCACATCCCAGCCAGTGCTGCTGGCGGCTCACCGAGCGTAGTCTTTGCGCAGCGTGCGCATGAGGATGACGGCCACCAGGCCCAGCAGTACTCCACCATCGTACCATTGAGCAGCCACTCTACTCTAATATCTCTGTTTGGCGTTTACACGGCAGCTGCTGACGGCTCAAAGTGTGCAGTCCTTGTGCAGCATGGGTGTGCAAATGTGAACTTCTGCATTGGTTTGTTGACAGGCTGTGCGTACTGTAGCTGTGCCTACTTTAGCTGTGCCTGCAGCTGGCTTCAAGCAGCATATTACGCGAGTGCTGCTGTGGCTCACCGTGCGTAGTCCTTGCGCAGTGTGCGCATGAGGATGATGGCCACCAGGCCTGTCAGGAACATGACCATCATGAAGCTGTTGAAGATGGAGAACCAGTGGATCTGCAGACGGCATAGTACAGTGAAGCAGCTGATAACCTGGCACAGGCAAGCAGTGCGTATACTGTGGGAATCTTAAGTCAAGGAGCAGGTTTGACGTTCATGCTTTGACTTTCACGCCGTCTGATGCAGGCTTCAAAGTGCTGCAGCGGCAACATCACTGCAGCCTTGAAACTGAAGGACTCAGGTTCAAGGTAGAAGTGATGTTGCAGCTGCAGCACTTTCAAGTCGGCATCAAACGCCGTGAAGCTTGGGCGACCTTCATGCATCATCATGGCTAACCGTCTCCTGTGCGCAAGTTGTGCCTCAAAACACTTTGCAGTCCCAGGTAACAATAAAGTTCACCGCATATCCATTGAGCTGCCACTCAAGGCCTACACCACCTGGGTGATGACAGCACGCATAGCAGTGGTAAGCCATGTGCCGCCGCACACCTTGAGCTCAAGGAAGTTGTAACCACGTTACACACTGTAATGCAGCACAATTCCTAGAGCACTGAGTAACAGCACTTCCCCTACACCACCTGAACGCCGGCATATAACATATATGTTGTTGACAAGTGCAACTGTGTGCCGCCGCGCACCTTGTGCTCAAAGAAGTTGTAGTCCAGGTAACACAAGCTCAGACTGAGTAGCAGCACATTGCCTACACCACCTGGATGCTGACATGCAGTCTTACGGTCAACTGTGTGCCGCGCCCCCAGGTGACACAAAATCAAAAGTGTGTGTGCCGGCGCGCACCTTGTGCTCGAAGAAGTTGTAGTCCAGGTACCGCTCGAAGCGCTGGCCGAATGGCGTCGCTGTTGGCAGCCAGTTGACGGCAAACGTGAAGGTCACCTGCTGCCCCTCCTTGAGCAGCACGGGCTCGCCAGAGGTCAGGTTGACATGGATGATCTGGCAGCAGCAGCAGCAGCATCACGAAGAAGTGATTACCAGCTTATCAATCAAATGCCAAGCACCAGGATAACGTTTGTTAACTATCTGGCAGCAGCAGCGGCAGCGGCAGCAACAGCAGCTCCGAGAAGCTGAGATTGCGCAAGCTGCAAGCACTAGAATGTGGAGCTTGAATGATCTGGCAGCAGCAGCAGCTGTGCTCATTTGCTGGAGTCCATGGCTGCTACCGGTGAGCAGCTGCTGGGAATTGGTCACCTGTGGTAAACACGCCCACGCTGCACCTGCAAACACTGTAATACCCAGAGCCAGAGCATATGCTCACTCACCCTGTCCCCGTTGTAGCTGATGTCCAGCTGCTTGTGGCTGTACACCAGCGCATCAGGTTCAGCGCCTGCTGTGCTCTTCAGCTCCCCCACAAAGCCCCCGTCAACTAGTATAGTGCACATGTTCGCTCACCCTGTCGCCGTTGTAGCTGATGTCCAGCTGCTTATGGCTGTACACCAGCGCGTCTGGCTCCCACCTGCTGTGCTCTTCAGCTCCCCAACAAAGCCCCACATCACCAAAACAGTGCACATCTTATCACTCACCCTGTCATCATTGTAGGAAATGTCCAGCTGCTTATGGCTGTACACCAGCGCATCAGGTTCAGCGCCTGCTGTATCCACCCCTCCACCCGCCCCAAATCACCACGACAGGTTCAACTGTCAAGTTTCTTCGCTCACCCTGTCCCCGTTGTAGCTGATGTCCAGCTGCTTATGGCTGTACACCAGCGCGTCAGGCTCAGCGCCTGCGCTGCTCTTCAGCTCCCCAACAAAGCCCCACACGGGCAGGTCATCCATGAACAGCTCGTACCAGTAGTGGTGGTCAACGGCGTACCTGCAAATGTAACATGTTACATTTGACTTTTCAAAACTCATGTGACAATATTAAATAGATATCAGCAGTGCGTGCATGTGATGGTGTTGGGTGAGATGTGCGCGTAAGTTGAAGTTGACGATGCATGGAGAGCCTCTGCGTGGCTGTTGCGCTGTGCTGGTGTTGCTGCTCACCAGTAAACGCTGCTGTGCAGCGCGGCTACTGCTGCGGTGACATCAAGCCTACTCCTGCTTTCTCAGCAATTTCTCAGCAACAGCACCCGCAAACCAAACAACGGCGATGGACTTCTGCCATGGCAGGCCCAGCTGAATGCCCATTTGCCTGCTGTTGCTGCATGCCAGTACACTTGCTCTGCGTTCTGCTATGCCGCTGCTGCTGGGGCTGCCAGAACTGCTGCCATAGCTACTGCACTAGCTGCTGCTCCTGCTGCCACAGTTGCCAGTGCAGCCCGCTGAACTGCTGCTGCTGTAGTTGTCACCTGAACTCCTCTACATCGTCTGCGCCAAGCTTTTGCGAGCAGATTGGCGATTTGGGCACAGGCACTGCAAGTAACAAGTATAGCCAACAGCAGCGCAGGGTGTGAAACATTACACAATTGAGTCTGGAAATCGAAGGTTTGACTGTTGGTGATTGTATCCTGCGGTGGTGCAAAGCTTCGCCGGTCTGTTGTGATACTGTGCAGATTTGGCATGTGCCATGCTTCAGGCGCTGTTGCAGTTGCGCCTTCGACAACGCATGCATGTGCATGTGCTGCTGCTGCAGCAACTGCTGGCATGCATGGCTGCATCTGCATGCCCTGCAACTTCAGCCATGCCAGCGCTGGCGGGTGCGGTTGCAACTGCTTATGCTGCCAGCAGCATGCCTTGATCCTGCCACTGCAGAACACACATGCACTTGCTATGCTGCATGCGCAAAGCTGCACACACCCTTGAACTTGATGTCAAGCTGGCTGTTGATCAGCTCGTTCCCTTGCAGGACTTCGCCCAAGCCACCCCAGCTGTGCTCATCTTTCTGCTGTGGGTGTGGCTTGCAGTAAGGCAGGGCGTAGTAGTTGTACGTTTCCTGCAGGGAAGGTCATACCCAGCATTGCTAAAGTACGTTGCTGCATGATACTTCTAACGAAACGTGCACAGACCGGGAGGAGGCTGCTGAAGGCAGTACAGTACAGCAACAGCAGTTGCAGTGTCCCAACACTGCAACTTGATATAGCAGCCCCAGCACCAACCTGCGGGTTGTTGTATGGTCCGACTTTGTTCACCCAAAGCGTTACTGTTTCGCCATCTTTGTATCTATGGTTGTTCTCGCCAGCTAGAGTACAAACTGCCAGGCAACCGAGCAGCAGCAAAGTCACCAAGCCCCCACGGCCCTTGCCAAGAGACTCCATAATCAATCAATTACTGTCACCGCTGCATTTGCTGCGAGATCTGCTGCTGGCTGGTTTGCACGGTGTCCCGTCGCAGCAAAGCAGAGCAGGAGTTGCTTGTTGGTTGGGACTGTGCCAGTTGATCGCTTGATTTAGTATGGGCAACATACACAGGAGCAATCGGGCCAACCTACGGCACACCCCGCACAAGCAGTTGCTGCTGTCAGGGCTGAACAATCCTGACCACCTTGTCAATGACACACATGACATCTTCTAGGGTAGAACTCCTACCCCTGGTTCATGGTCTTCACCACTCCAGCAGGTTGCACGAATGGCCTGGATGCACTGCTGGAGGATGGGGCTTCGGGCGAAGATTTTTGGCCTGCGTTGTTTACAGTTGATCTGATCAGCCTGATCAAGTTGATCACCAACAGAGTTGTCACTCGCAGCTTGATCACTGATGAACCACGTGTTGACCAGATGATAACTTGAGCACTGTACCGGTATGCAAAGCACTTGCTCCCAGCTTTATGCCCGCATGTTACAAGAGCCCATTGGAAGGGTTGCTTCACAAAAGCCTGACACCGTGTCTGCACAGCGGTAGTGCATGAGGAGCAGCCTGGTGCATGGCAGGCACGCTCACACGATAAAACTGACTTTTGCTTGATGCTGGAGGACCACCAGCACTTGAAGTCAACCACCATTCACAGCCACTGCAGCAACGCCGTCACCGCTGCACACGCCCGCCGGCGTCGCTGCTGACATGCGCTGCGAGATCGTGCGCCCTTGAAACGCCGGCCGCCTATGCCAGTCAAACGGCAAGCCTTGCGGCGCTGTTGGTACACGATCCGCGCCCTGCATCACAGCAAAACCGCCAAACGACTTAGTTGGTATTCTAAACAGACTACAGCGAAGGTGTTTTTCAAATGCAGCACTGGCCTTGCACTTCTAAGCAACCGTCGGCAACCACCAGCAGTAGTAGCACAGCAGACATGTAGATACTATACAAGGGCCAGTATCTAGCAGTGAGCTGCTGCATGGCAAACTCAAGCGTGCTCACCAGCTCAATGCATTCAGTCTCCAATATGTGCGCGCTCCATTTGCGGCTGTACCCCATGGAAACCAGCGCCAGCATCAGCATGATGGTGGTCAGCAGCTGCGATAGCAAGCTGTTGTCAAACTTGATCCAAGCTGCAACTGACAGGTTGGCAAACAGGCAGGGAATCCCTGCAGGCACCAAGGGGGCGTGACAGGTGATCAGGCACGCACAGTCAGCAGGCTGCACAGCAAGCTGAACACGGGGTATGCGCAATCAACCGCATGTGAGCTGGGAAAGAAAGAATCCTGCAAGCAGGAAGCAGCATAAACGCTCCAGGTGAGGGATGCATGTGTGCTGACACCATTTGAAGGCCGATTGTCAGCAAGCTTTGTCATGGCAGCAAGGTGACAGGTGATGAACATGCCAGCCGACTCCTGCAAGCAGGCAGATATGCCTTCAGAGCTTTCTATTCATCAGCGTTGATGCAATTCACATGCGTGCTGCATACTTTGGGATGTTTCTGCACATTTGCATCCTGCAGCCAGCATAACAGGTACGGCATCACACATATGCAGCAGCTGAGCCAGCTGCTGGCCAGCCAGCAATGTGCCTACAGCAACATTGACGAACCAACCACTTACCGCCACCGTGGCGGCAAGGCCCCCCCCAACACGATACGACCTCAAACAGCCGGCCGCCAGCTGCAGCTGGCTTGCACCCACCTAGCCCAAAGAGCAGGAACGCTCTTCGCCAGCTCTGCTCGCAGCGTTGGGCCCAGTGCATGGCAAAGGAGCGAGCCGGGGCAGGCGGCCGGTCACCCCAGCTGCAGGCAGGCAGCAGGACACGCAATGGGCAACTAAGGAGGACTGAACGGCATCTTGTGATGTAACTGGTGCACTATGGTACCAGTAGCCACATAGGTGTACGTGTCGTTGGTGTACGTGTCGTTGGTGGGGTTCGCCAGCCAACGCAGCTTGGACGTCACGCTGCTGGACGGCCATGCAGAACAGGACTAAATGCCATGATGCCGTATCCTGATGCCCGAATTGCGCACCCCCCGCTGATGCAAACACAGAACAGCATGCCTACCACCTGTATTTGAGGCACATTGTGAAGCGCACCATGACCTCAGACTCCTCTTTCTCTCATCGACATCAACAGCTGACACGCACTGCAGCATGTTGTACCTGCCTGTTGCTGTGCAGGTACATGATGCAGCACACCCTGAGCTGCATGCCGTGCACTTCACGCTCTGACCGTCCACCCAAACACAACATGCAGGTACAACGTCATGCTGTGCTGCCCTCCCAAGGTGCACATGCTGTGCTGATGCAATGCATACCGGTACTACCCTTCCACAACGGTTGCTGCGCGCCTTTGAGTGTGAACACACCACGAGTAGCTCATACATTCATTCACCCGTAGTTGTTGACAAACATCTTGCAGCGCTCCATGAACTCGGCCTCCTCCTCCTCTGACATGTAGTTCTGGCCCGTCTTGAACACGCTGACCAGCATCAGCGAGCAGATGATCACGCAGATGGTCTCAAGGCCCACCTGCACACAGCGGTATCATAACACATTGCATTACATGCTCCACTGACTCAGGAGTGGAACCCCAATCAGGAGCCAACGGCGGTATCAACGGCAGCACCACCAGCAGCAGCAAGATCTGATAGAGCGCGCGACACCTGCACACTGACACCAGGTTACATGCACTTCAACCCAGGTCGTACGATCAGTGCACGCACGCACATACATATTCCTGCGAGCATGCTCCTGCAAGCATGCACAGCATTGTTTGACCACACACCTTTCATGCTGCCTCACCAAGCATGCGCTCTGGCAAACTCAGCTGTAGCAACTGCTGTGGCGCATTAGCACAGCTGCCGCCCTCTGCCTTCACCCTGCACTACCCGCTGTCTGAAATTAGATTTGTCACAAATCTACACCCCCCAGGTGCAGCAATGCCTCACCGTGAGTGCCATAGTGGCGCCAAACAGCGGCAGCACTGCGCCACTCGTGTCAACAAAGTCCCCAAAGTCAAACTGCAGGAACGCAGACAGCGCAAAGCCGCTGATGAGTGCAGCCAGCGTTGAGATCGCCTTCAACTGCTCGCTCTTTTCTTCTACGTCTCTTCGGTTCTTTTCTACTACACGTGCCCATAGCGCGCGTGCGTTGTCTAGGTGGCGCTGCTCTATGTCTTCTTGCCGCCACTGCCGCTGCTCTTCTCTGCGCGACAGTCAACAGCAGGTACAGCAGCAGGTGCTGTGGTAAATGTGCTGAAAGAACTAGTGGACAGGCGATCTTGCTAGTGCAGTTATCATGGCAAAGTGCTGTTATGTCAGGCAAGGCAGCTTGCCCGCAAGCACAGAACAGGAGAGGCAGTACTTTCTGCAGCTGGCATGCCAAATGGCACCCACGAGGATTGCGGCACATACTGCGTCAGCGGCAGCATCGCATCTTATAGCATGAGTCACCGCCAGCGCTCCCTGTCCTGCAAGGGAGGCTGCTGCTGACGTCCACATGCCATGATGAATGACGGCTAAACAGCATGCAGGGCTTGCTGAATAGATGTGCAAGCTCTACTTACAGAAAGCTGTGCTGAGCATCACTGAAGTACAGCTCCTTCTGACGCCAGCACATATCCTCTGTGCGCCACTTCCTGTCTTCTTCCCGCCATTGCCGGCTAAGCGCTGTGTCATAACCAGTCAACAGAGCCTGAGCTGCTTCAACCAATCGCTCGTCCATGCATCCGAACGTTGCTCACGCCACAGCCAGGCACTGCTGCAGCGTGGTACAGGGCCAGAGGGGTGTTGCAAGTGGTGGTTGCCTAATCACTGGAGCGTAAAGGAGGGTGTGACCGTCAGCAGCGTTGTAGAGGTAGCCCTTCAAATTGATTTAGGCGACAGAACAAGATCACAAGTACAAGCAATGCGTGCGCAGGTGCAAGTGGAGCAGTGCTGCTGTCACGTGGCTGTTGCTTTGTGTGAGAGGTGGGGAAACATTGGTGCATTGCCAACGTCATCACGTGCTTGTTGAGGATTCAGAACGCCCAGGATTGTGCCGGGATCATTACAGCACCCTTTGAAAGCAGTGAAACAACCTCATGACAGTCAGTGACAGGGCCCGTTTGCAGCTCTTGACCGGCAGCGCCTACATACCATTAGGCTTCGGGGATCCATGATTGGGTATTCTATGGTATTATATTGGGCACTTTCTGGCCATATAAGCTACGGAGAGCGTTTTGCGTGATCTCAGCAAGCTTTGTCTCAGCTCATTACCGCTCGTCGTAGCGCACTGTGTCTCCATGTCCGTTATCGTGGGATTTGAAGTAGACCAGCATGTCGCATCACCGGGCAAACGGCCGCTTGATAAGCAAACGTCCGCGTTGTCCATGGCTCTGAGCTCTCCTCGCTCTTGCGACAGCTCAGCAAGCCAGCGCTTGAAGCCTGCAGCGTTCTGTTGCAGCGATCAGCGCTCGGATGACGCAGAGGACACCTACAGCTGCTACAGCGACGAGGATGACGATGACGAGGAGTTGCCTTCTTCCTCCCAGAGCTCCATGCCCATCCCGCGGCCAAGCAGCAGGTGTGATAGTGATACGCACCTGATATCGCTTTGGAAGGGCAAACATGCCTGCTGGTTGCACGCACTGAGCGCGCGATTGGATGTCTCGGCAATCAGCGTCCGTACTAAATATCTGCTTTGATCCCGCTTGCAGAGTGGCCAAGCTATTCGCGTACGCACGTTTCCAGCTGCATGTGCAGCAGGCGCAGCTTCAGGAGCTGCAGCAGCAGCAACACGACACCGCACTGCACCAACAGCACTACCAGTGCCAGGTGAGCTGTCGCCAGATCAGGGAAACGTGGCGCATAAGCCAACCCGGCAAGGCACTGAATGAGTTTGGTGAACCTATCCGCATGTTTTGCCATGCAGCTGAGCGTGAACTAATGTCTGGTGACTCGGCAGATCATTGCTTACTCAGGCACTGCCTCCCTGCTGTTACTGCTGCTTGCAGGTTCAGCGTGCCCCTCATGGCATGCAGCAGCAGCACCAGCAGCGCATGAACTGAGATCTTTCAGCTGCACTGGTGTGCTGACACATCCACGTGGCAGGCAGAGCTGCAGAACAGCGCTTGGGGCCCATGCCTCCACTGCTGTGACTCGTGCGCATGGTGCAAGCGCCGCTGCTCAGAAGCTCGGTGACTACTGGTGTTCTTGTATGAAACATGACTGTGCTGGGCTATGCTGCGTGATATGGTCAGCAGTCCAGGATGCTGCTTGCTGCTGGTGCTGTGGGAGCAGGCAGCGCTGGTGCAGCTTCGTGCACCTTTGCAGGACACCTCGTCCAGTGTTCCTGCAAGCAGGGCTGCGTGTTTTGTCAAACATACGTGTGACCCTGCTGAAGTAACATTTGGTAGCACGTCATTTCAACACTCGCGTGCAAGGGCGCATGCAAGCCGCATTGCCTAGTAGCTGGTATTGTTTGAATTTATTGTTTGTTCTGTCTGTCTGCCGCTGACGCGGCGCATCTGTTGTTGCCAAACCGACTGCCATCGACGGTTTACTGCGCTTGCGGTTGCCGCTCTCTGCTGGGCTGCCATGCATGGTGAGGCAGTGCACGCCACTTGTGCATCATGCTGCTTGTAAAGGCCGCATGTGTTACACACCTGCGTGATGGTCAGCAGAGATCAGCGACAAAGATGTTGTCTTGTTTGTGTGGCACATTAGACGGTCGTGTGCTTGTGTTGCAGGAAGTGGCAGCTGTGGCGGTATCGCTGTGGCGTCTGCTGCTTCGTGGCATCGTATCAGGGACAGTGTTGAAGCAGTGATGCTTGAGCTACGCCAGATTGTGATACAAGGCAAGCAACACCTTGTCACACACATGTGTATCCATTTCATGCATGCATGGTGCAGTTGTTGGCGTTGCGCGCATGCTGTGCATGTGTACTTGTGGTTTCAGCGGTGAAGCTGCTCGATTGATGGTGTGCATGCGTGTGGTGCATGCACATCACGGCAGCGGAGTAAAGGCTGCATAGCACCATTTCGATCTTGGTGTGTGTTGATGAGGTGGGAACCTCAAAACCTTGCTCGGGGGTACCTGTGCGTGTTGACAGAGGGCGGCACACACGTGTGCTCTGTGCGGAGCGAATGTGTTTGCTTTGCATGGTGCCTGCAGTGCAGCAGCATGTATCAATCTCTCTGCTGCATAGCGACGTGGGAATGGAAAAGCAAGCTGCATGTGGTAGTGCCCCAATAGGGCATCTGCTGCAGCTGTGGCTTGGTGGGTGGTCTGGCCATATTGTGCATAGCTTGTTGTTGTGCTCTCGCAGCTGTCATACTTTTGGCATGCAGGGTTGCGGTGTGCTACTAATAGACACTTGGATGACATCACCTCTGCACTTGTATGGCCACTGGATCTGTACTGCATGGTTGTGCACTGGATGTCTTGTGTGTGTTATCAGCAGCAGGAGTGAGACGTGTCTGAGCTTCTTTGCTCGTGTGGATGTGTCGAGCACTGGATTGTATACAATTGACCAGGCGTGCATGGTGGCATGCACAGCAGCACACGGGTTGCATCCTTCACTTGTGTGCTGCAGCGTTGTGTGTATTGTACTCCACCCAGGTTGCACTGTTCTGCTTGTTTAGACGTTGTCACGCCCTCTCATCACGCATTGTTGCATGTGTGCATGCGTTGCCTCTGGCAATCGCTCGCATGGCCTTCTCATCACCTTCTGCGTCACTGACTATCAAGCCAGGTCGTATTGCGCAGCAGCAAGCTGCGAATGCAGCGACATGCTTCGCTTGTCGTGCCTGCTTCATATGCCTACACTTGGTCAGTGCTACGGTGCTGCCGTTGCATGGTGTATGGCAGCAGGCGCTGGACATGGTTCCGCAGCAAAATGCTTGCGTGATGATGTTTTGCAGCTTGTACATCGAGCAGGGTTTGTGTTGCTGGCTGGGCAGTTCTTGCAGCTAGCTGTCGTCCTGGGTGTGTGATTACTCGTACGCTATGTTATGCTATGTTGTGATGGTTGTGTGTTGAACTGAACTCCGCAGACCTGCAGCAAGCATGCAGAGCAAAATGCATTTGTGATGGCTGGCTTGTTGTTGGTAGTGACATGTGTGCATGTTGTCACTTTCCTTTTGTGCTCCACCCCTGCAGTCGATGGTGCTATCACATGGCCATCGTATCAGGCTTTAGCATTTCAATGAAGTTAAAAGCAGTACATTGTGACGTTGCATTGCAGGAGAAGCATATCTGTGGTTGCTTGCTGCATACATATGTGGTTGTTGGTACGTGCCTTACATGTCTGCACATAACATCTTTACCTTGCGGGGTTGTGGTAAGCGGCTTGGCTGCTGAGGAGAAAAGCTTACGGTGGTATTGCATGCACCTGCTTGTGATATCAGATCGAATCTTGAACATGTTGTGGGGGTTTTGGTGTTTCTCAGCTCTGCAGATCTTTCGTGTGTATCTTTAAACCCCTTCGTGTGTCGTTGGCAAGGGCGAACAGTGTGCCCATCCTTGCAAGGACGTTGTACGATAGTGCGCGAGTCCTGTGTGCATCATTGTTGCTGCTGCATCTGCATACCATACTCTTTTCCCACTGTGTTGGTGTAGCTGTTGCCGCTGGTTCATGGTGCCATTGTTGTGTGGCACATCTTATTCTTAGCAACTGAGTCTTAGCTTAGTATCGCACATAGCTTTGCATTGTTGCAGGGATCAGAGTAATTAGAGCAGAGACCGTTTGCATCCTTGACAGCTGCAGTTGCTGTACGTGTCAAGGAGCTTTCTTATCACCGCCTGAATCTTGGTGCATTGTCATATACCATTCTGGACAATGTGTTGATCGGGTGCAAGCTGTTGTGGGGTGTACTCCCTGCGGCTTGGCACAGCGATAGTATAATGCACATATGCTTTTTGCATCTTAGTCGTTTCCAGTAGTAGTCGTTTGCATCTGATGCACTTGTAAGCACCTTGTGTGCAGTCGTATACTTGCTGTACTGTAGCTTTTGGAACCTCTTGGCTGCACGACAGTGCTCATATCACATCAACCTGGACAGTACCTTGCACTACTGCACGCGCTGAGTGTATGTGTTACTACATACGCACAGCAGCAGTGCAGAAAGTGATGGCGCAACACGTGCCATGATAACCGTGCATTTTTTTCGAGCAAACTGCTCAGTTTGCCGCGTGCTGTTGTCTGTTACACCCTGACAAGGCAGCGGTTTTTATGGCGGCCATGTGGTCGCTTACATGTAGCACACCGTGAGGTTGTTTACATGTAGGAGGTCGTGTGGTTGAGGATATGTTGGACATTGTGTGGTTGATCACATGTAGGAGGTTGCGTGGAACTGATGCTTAGTCAGTAGTGGACGGAGGGTTGTTTTGCAGGGTTGGCAGGGGGTCAGGTTGTTGGTGTGCTGATAGGCTGCCAGGCATCGCCAGCTGATGGTTGTGATGCTGGCAGTTTCGCTGCGCAGCCTTGATACTTTGCGTTGACTCTGCTTGCTTAGTGCTTGTTTCCTGTAGTCTGTGTTGATGGATCCGTGCATTGAGGGAGAACAGGTGTGGAAGTGCACCGCTGTTTGGTAGGATTGCAGCTGTTGGATGCAGCATGTTATATAACATGTTACTTCAGTGGCTGGCATGTTGAACTCGCTTTCACTGGTCATCTTGACCTGCAAACTTGGCTAACCTTTGCGTGGTGCTCCAAGGCGAGTGAGGCTTGAAGTGATTCTTCTATGCTTAGATGCTTGAAGTTGATCCTTTGCTGCTGTAAGTATTGCGGTGTGGCCTACACAGATCTGTTGTTTGATGCAACACGTTCTTTGTGTGGTATGCTGCTTCTGTGCATGATGTTGCCAGAGCAGTATATTGTGCCAAACACGATCCGGCCTTTTGCTGGGCTCGCTTGTCGGCTCTTCATGCCAACAGCCGTGCTTCTTTTGTTGTCGCCAGCACTAGTCAGTGTTTCTTCACATAGGTCTCTGTTGCTCGTCTTTTGCTGTATTCGCAATGCAGAGTCTGCTGGGCGTCTATGTGCTGCAGTAAGCACTGCTGGATGTTGCACCACAGCAGCAGCTGCTGGTGGCTGTCCTGCATTCTGCAGCCTTGTGGAGCGCACGGCTAAGGCAAATTACGAGGTATTATTCGTCTTGTTTGGATGAGCAGTGTTCTTTTGCTGTATGCTACATGGTTATGCAGTACTCAGTCCATGCCTCCTACACCATGCTTTGCATACAGCTGGATTATCCAGTGCGTGGGCGGAGTGTGGCTTTATCGGCATGTGATTGGGCTTTCTTCTGCTCTCTGTCTTGCATGCCATCTGGCTCTCCATCCACCTTTGGCATCATCATTGCATCAGGCTGGGAGGGGGATCTTGTAACGTCTGTGATCACTGCTTTTGGATGATGGTGCCAGCTGGCACCGCAGCTCTATGCTGGTTGCGGTTGTGTTGAACATCGTCTAGAGTCTGAAGGCCATCAGCGGGTGGCGCCTGCAAGCCGCCTCATGATGTAAAGAAGCAGCAGGCTGATGATTTTGTTGCTGTGTGCGGATCCCTGGCTGAGGTTATTGCAAGTTGAGGACTTTAGCGAGTTCTGCAGGGGGGGGCTATAGGGAGCTCTCTGCAAGGCCCGGCCCGGTAAAAACGCGCTTATTCCAGGGGCACTTTCACGGCCGATCCGCAGTCGCATTGGCGATGTAATTAGAGAATATATGCATTCGACAACTAAGAGTGTGCATCGGACAAGTTCTGTCAGGCAATGAAAAAAATAACACTTGGGCGGCTTGCCCAAAATTCGCCAGGCAGGTACAGCTTACAATCAAGTGTACCAGGCGGTATGTCTACAGAGCTGTACATAAGGCTTCTGCGTTCCAAGTACGTGCATCGCAATTAGGGCATGTCGGTGGGCAGGCCACAGAACTTTCTCATCGCACGTTTCTTCAGACGAGAATCAAAGAATCGTGTAAGCTGCACTCTATGTGAATACGGGTTATCTTCTAGGCTACAACATTGTGCTAGACACGTCTTCGACAACTGCAGCAATGCAACCATAGCACATAGGCAGGAAGTTTTAGACCTGTTACGCGAATCAGACGATTTAGATGTACTGGACTCCGAACGTATCGCACAGTTTCAGGCACAGCAAGTACAGCAGCTGCAGCGGCAGCAGGCTTGGAGGCAGCAGCAGCAGCAGAATGGGGTGCCAGCAATCCCTCAATTGCAGGACCTTGCAGGTGACTTGCAGCAGGCCTTTGAACAGCAGGCAGCAGCAGATGCAGCTGCAGGAGCTGCAGAGGCTGCCCATCCAAACAAACGCCAATGTAGGCGCTCACAGCGTGTTCAGCTGCAGCAGCAGCAGGATCAGCTGCGTCAGCAGCAGGATCAGCTGCGTCAGCAGCAGGATCAGCTGCGTCAGCAGCAGGAGCTGCTGCGGCAGCAGCAGCAGCATGGGGCTAGGCTGCCAGCAGTCGATGACTCTGTTTGCTGTGAGGTGTGCTGCTCGCCCCAGCAAGAGGCACAGATGCTGCTGTGTGATATCTGCAATGCAGGCTGCCATACCTTCTGCTTACAGCCAAATCTCAGCAGCATTCCCGAAGGCTGCTGGGTGTGCCCTGTCTGTGAACAGGCAGGATTGTCTGTGGCTGATGCAGCACAAAGACTGCAGCAGCCCCAACAGCAGCAGCGGCAGCGTCGGCAGCGGCAACATCAGCAACAGGAGCAGCAGCAACAACATAGTGCTGCTGCCCACCCAGGTGCCAGCGAAAGCTTTGCCACAGCTGGGGGTCACAGCCTCAATGCTTTGGCTTTTGCCGCAAAACACTGCCAAGAGTGGGATGTGGCTGCTGCCAAGTTTGTCGATGCCATGCATGCCTGCGGCTGGTGTGGACGTGTTGCACTGGGCGGTGCACATAGCCAACTGCGCCGCAACATGCGGCCACTGTTATGCACTGATGCAGCAGGAGCTCCGCCAGGCGCCTTGGCAAACCCACTGGTGATGCCTTTGATGCGTGCCTCAGAAGAAGACCAGGTTAGGTGAGCATTTGCAGTTGATTTACTGTAGAGATGCTTTTATGAACAGCTTTAACAGGTGTAGCTGTGTATGTACATGCCAGACCAAGATTGTCCCTGGAACCTGTGCACAACAAGTGCAATGGCCCTTTCAGTAGCTGTGCCATTTCATTCGTGAAAAATGATGCCTACGGATAAGCATGAACACTATTGCAGTTGTTGATGCATACAACTGATATGTTTGAAAACATCACCTGCGTTTTAATGTGTCATTGCCAGAAATACTACTCCCAGCTAACATATGTGGCATATATTGCCCTGCTGCATGTAGGCGCCGGGCTGCTTCTAGCAGACAGCAGCAGCAGCAGCAGCAGCAGCCAAGGGATGGTGCAGAGGCAGATGTAGAGGACAGTGCTGATGACAGTGAACAGGGCAGCCTGTGGTGGGCATGCGAAAGTTGTCACAGGAGCAAGGACAGAAGGGCCAATCAGGCGCGAAATGTTCAGGCACCTGTAGCAGACGTCGATAGTGACACTGCAGAGCAGCAGGTTGCTGATTGGTTCAGCAACTTAGGCCTGCTGCTCACATTACCCCCAGGCGGGGCACTGCAACTAGCAAGACTCGTGCCAAGCCTCCTACACCACCCAAGAAGAAATAGGGCCACGCAGGGGGAGCCAGAACAGCCGCAGCTAGGCATACAGGTGCTACGGTGCGGCGTCCGGTATGCGCACAGGCTGACCAAAAATACAGCAAAGCCAATCGAATATGCATGACAAGGCATTTTTTGCAGACTGCAACAGCTCACTGACTCAACACTGCCCTGAACACTGTGGTGCAGGGCATTCAGCACAGCCACAACTCCTGTGACCTGCCAGTCGCTGATCCCATTGCATTGCAGCAACAGCAGATGCAAGTTTTTGTGGCCACATCAGCCTCAATTGCAGCCAGCATGCCCCTCACAGCATGGGCCCCCCTGCCACACCTGGCACAGCTCACCCGCCAAGCCCTGAACACATTCAACAACGAAACGTTGTTGGCTGCTGCCCCTGGCCAATGTGCTGCCACTGCCGTGCCAACATTCCAGGAGGAGCAGGAGCAGAAGGATAAGGAGGCCCAGAGCAGCAAGACTCGTGCCAAGCCTCCTACACCACCCAAGAAGAAATAGGGCCACGCAGGGGGAGCCAGAACAGCCGCAGCTAGGCATACAGGTGTTGCCCGTAAACAGCACAGCGTGTATGTGGTGACTTGCCGACCAACAGGCCGCAAGTATGTTGGAGTGAGTAGTCAGCCACGCACGCGCTATGCACAGCATGCCCGCAAGCCTCCCCGTCTCATGCAAGCTGATGCTTTGCTTTATGCTCCTTTTAAAGAGCATTTCAGCCTCACAATTGTGAGGACTTTTGTGAGCTATGAGGCAGCAACGCATCTTGAAGCACACCTGATCAGTCAATACGATTCACGCAATACTGCACACGGATACAACACACTGCCCAGTACACCAGGACAGAGTGAGGTATTCTGGATGCAACATAGGCGCCGGCAACGCCAACATGGCAACTGACCTGCAAATGGCCAGCATGGTTCATGCGCTGTAGCATGTGTGTCAACTTCGTGTTATATTGATTTCAAAGGTGGTGACGTGCGCAATAAGGAACCCTGCCGTATAGGCAGCTGCTGACCACACTCTATTCACACATGCTGCCGCGTGTCCAAGGTTGCACTAGTGGCTCCCAACACTATCGTTGCTGTTGCAACATGCTGTGTGTGGTACATTTACACCCACAGTGCAACCTTGGACACGCGCGCAGCATGTGTGAATAGAGTGTGGTCAGCAGCTGCCTATACGGCAGGGTTCCTTATTGCGCACGTCAGTAACAACGGTAACAAACACTCAATTTACTTCAGGGTCTGGGTTGTGATTTTTGTTACTGTAGTGTCTGTTACCGTCATGCTGAGAACATGTTTCATAGCATCTATGACACAACTGCACCTGACAAAAAGGGTCGTGTCTGAGATGCGTGAGATACAATTGGTCAGCAGTGGTAGGGTAACAGTGTTGTCTTTCAGAGTTGGCTGTCAGCAATACTCCAACGAGTCTGAGTTTTGCTTGTCACCGTGGCAGTTGGGTCACGGTAACATACGGTAACAACGGTAACAAACACTCAATTTACTTCAGGGTCTGGGTTGTACTTTTTGTTATTGTAGTGTCTGTTACCGTCATGCTGAGAACATGTTTCATAGCATATATGACACCACGGCACCTGACAAAAAGGGTCGTGTCTGAGATGCGTGAGATACAATTGGTCAGCAGTGGTAGGGTAACAGTGTTGTCTTTCAGAGTTGGCTGTCAGCAATACTCCAACGAGTCTGAGTTTTGCTTGTTACCGTGGCAGTTGGGTCACGGTAACATACGGTAACAACGGTAACAAACACTCAATTTACTTCAGGGTCTGGGTTGTACTTTTTGTTACTGTAGTGTCTGTTGCCGTCATGCTGAGAACATGTTTACTAGCATCTATGACACAACTGCACCTGACAAAAAGGGTCGTGTCTGAGATGCGTGAGATACAATTGGTCAGTAGTAGTACGGTAACAGTGTTGTCTTTCAGAGTTGGCTGTCAGCAATACTCCAACGAGTCTGAGTTTTGCTTGTTACCGTAACAGATGGGTCACGGTAACACACGGTAACAGCGGTAACAAACACTCAATTTACTTCAGGGTCTGGGTTGTGATTTTTGTTACTGTAGTGTCTGTTACCGTCATGCTGAGAACATGTTTCATAGCATCTATGACACAACTGCACCTGACAAAAAGGGTCGTGTCTGAGATGCGTGAGATACAATTGGTCAGTAGTGGTACGGTAACAGTGTTGTCTTTCAGAGTTGGCTGTCAGCAATACTCCAACGAGTCTGAGTTTTGCTTGTTACCGTGGCAGTTGGGTCACGGTAACATACGGTAACAACGGTAACAAACACTCAATTTACTTCAGGGTCTGGGTTGTGATTTTTGTTACTGTAGTGTCTGTTACCGTCATGCTGAGAACATGTTTCATAGCATCTATGACACAACTGCACCTGACAAAAAGGGTCGTGTCTGAGATGCGTGAGATACAATTGGTCAGTAGTAGTACGGTAACAGTGTTGTCTTTCAGAGTTGGCTGTCAGCAATACTCCAACGAGTCTGAGTTTTGCTTGTTACCGTAACAGTTGGGTCACGGTAACACACGGTAACAACGGTAACAAACACTCAATTTACTTCAGGGTCTGGGTTGTGATTTTTGTTACTGTAGTGTCTGTTACCGTCATGGTGAGAACATGTTTCATAGCATCTATGACACAACTGCACCTGACAAAAAGGGTCGTGTCTGAGATTGGTAAGCACGTTTTGTGCTGCAGGGATCATGAGGACTGAGAGGTGTTAGTTTGATTAGGCTGTTGTCATCAGGGCTCAAGTGCATGGTAGTGTGATCTCGCCCTACTAAAGCAGATACAGCTTGGCTTGAATGCCAGCTGTTTGATTGTACGGGAGCAACGTTTGTGCATGCGCGTTTCAGCTGCAGCAGCGCCTGCATGGAAGGGGTTAGGAGTCAGAAGGTGTTCTATGGGGTGGAGCATTTTGCTGGTAGCGGGCTTGAGAGGGCTGGGCATGTTGAGAACGTGCTGCGCGTGGAGCAGGGCAGCGGTAGGCTCATTGAGGAGCAGTCGCTGGGATCTCTGCCAGCACGCACGAGTGTGTGCTCCGATGCGGAGCTGCTGCGCAAGCTGCCTAACTTTGTGTGCTGGGAGGATGCGGAACAGCGTTGGGTCACTGGCTTTAAGGCAGCAGGTTACCTGCTGGGCAGCGAGCTGGTGGCATACGAGACTGTGTTCCGCCCGCGTATGCGGCAGGCAGCAGCGGAATACATGATGGGGTCGAGCAGCATGTGGCTGCTGTTCCTTTTGTATGACAGAGATGTGCGGCTGAAGGTGTTCAATGAAAACAGCAAGCTGATGTTTGGGAGTACGCAGAGCGTCTTCAGCTGGGGAACACTAGATGGGGTGATTGACTATAGGCTGCTGGTCAAGCACCAGTATGCGCTTGAGGCAGCCAAGGCTGCAGTCAGCAGCAAGCAGCCCAGCCCTACCGCGCCGCTGCGACAGGTGCCGCAGCTGCAGATGTCAGGGCTCAAGGACATGCTGCAGCAGCTGCTGGGTCAGCCACTGCAGCCGCAGCGCTTCCGGCGCGGTGCCAGCAGTGGAGGCACGGCAGGATTGATGCAGGAGATTGAGCCGCTGCTGCCGGCTGGTGTTGGCCGCAATGATGTGTGCCTGAACTACTGGCAGCATGGTTCCTGCACCAGGCCCGAGTGCAAGTTTGCGAGCAAGGGCCACTGCTGCATGCTGTGTGGGGCGGCCAACCATGGCGGCAGCCAGTGCCGCAGGAGGGGTGGTGCGTTCTAGGGGTGCGGCCCGTCGGTGGAGGAGTTTGAGGGATCTTGTGGTGGAGGTATGTTGGCCGGCAATGCGTTGGCAGCGCTGGTGTGCTGCGCGCTGCTGGCGGTGGTAGCAGCTGCGAATGCTGCTACTGCTGATGTCACTCCTGCTGTGTCAGGTTATGTGAAGGACTTTGGCATGCCTGGAACTGCGTCCAGGGCAGCAGATGCGTGCTGCAGTCAGGTTGTGAGTGCTGTTTGTTTGGATGCTGCGAGCAGTGCTCCCGGGAGTCCGTGTGCGGACTGTTGCCGGTGTGGGAATGTACCCACCAGCGGTACTGCGTGTGTCACGCCTGCTGTGTCAGGTGCTGTGGGTGAGGTTTGTGTCACTCCTGCTGTGTCAGGTGATGTTGGTGAGATTTGTGTCGCGCCTGCTGTGTCAGGTGCTGTTGGTGAGACTCGTGTCACGCCTGCTGTGTCAGGCGCTGTTGGTGAGATTTTGGTCCCGCCTGCTGTGTCAGGTGCTGTGGGTGAGATGTGAGTTACGCCTGCTGTGTCAGGTACTGTGGGTGAGATTTGTGCACCATCTGCTGGGTCAGGTGCAACACCTGCTGGGACGGGTGTAGTGCGTGGAGTTGCCAGTGTGGTTGGTGGTGGGGTAGCTTCACTGATGATACCTGCAAGGATGCTGGAGCAGCCACCACCTTTGTGCAGGCGTTGTGGGGCGTGCAGCCCGTGCAAGAAATCTGGGACATCAATTGGGCAGGCTGGGTCTTGCCAAATTGCGTTGCATCTGTGAAGCGTGTCACAGACCCTGCCTGTGTGACCAGTGCGGTCAACATGTCTGGTTGGTGGCGCAGGTTGCTGCCACATCAGCAGCAATTTGTGGACAAAATGCGAAGCCGGTGGCCGTTGTCGGTCCATGTGTGGCAGCCTGTGTTGGGTGGTGACCATGATTGGTCTTTCTTGTCGGCGGTGTTGACTGAAGGCGTGTCAATTGTTCACCCGCAGAATGTGCCAATGGTTTCTGTGGCTCACAACTATGCGTCTTTTAACGAGTGCGCGGCCGCCTGTGGTGCGGTGTTTGCGTCAGAGCTTGAACGTGGCTTGATTACAGCAGCCCCGAGTGGTTTGCGTCACAGTGGGTGCATCCATTGGGTGCAGTGCCAAAGAAGAACGGAGGTGTCCGGATAATACACGACTGTTCATATCCTCGTGGTGCGTCTCTCAATGATGCACAGTCATACTTGTACTTGCCCTGGGCGTCCATTGACAGCATTCTGCGGGAAGTGACCCCATCGTGTTGGATGGCAGGCATTGATATACAGGAGTACTATCGGAACTTCCCTGTGAACCCGGTTTGTTGGCCCTTGCAGTGTTACAGAGATGCGGAGGGGCAGCTGATTGTGGACAGCCGTTTGCAGTTTGGGCATAGGATGGCCCCTGAGGTGGCTGGGCGTTTCTCGGCGGCGCTGCAACGGCGCCTGATGTCCGAGTTTGATGCGTCTGTGACAGCGGTCATGGATGATTTTACAATCATCAGCCCCAAGCAGGACAAGTGCTTGGCGGCGTGGCGTGGCTCCTGCAGCAGGTTGGAAGGTCTTGGCTTCAAACTCAGCCAAGGGCCAGGCAAGACTGAGCCGCCTGCTCATGTCAAAGTGTCTTTGGGTTTAGAGATTGATTCTGTCTCGATGACGGTGGGCTTGTGCCCGGTTAAGTTGGCAAAGTTACGTGATGTACGCCAACAGTGTCTGGCGTCTAAGTTTGTGACGCGCAAGCAGCTGGAGAAGCTTCTGGGTTTCTTGATGTGGGTGAGCCGTGTCGTGTATGCACGCAGAACATTTTGTCATAACCTGCAGGTGACAATGCACCGGCTGCGCAAGCCGTCACACCGCGTACGCATGTCAGCATGGCTGCGCTCTGAGCTACTGTGGTGGTTGGATGTGGCGCCGTCGCTGAATGGCAAACATCAAATCTTGCCGGCTATGCCTGTGAAGTGGGCGCAGTTTCAGACGGATGCATCTTTGACAGGTGCAGGCGGTGAGCCATGTGTGGGCATTTGGCTGCAGGGTGCGTACAACTCATTGTCGTGCACGCAGCTCTGCAGTTGCTTTGCTGATGTACCAGAGAAGACTGCGCATATCTCTGTGTAGGAGATGTATGCGGTGGTGGTGTGTGTGCGTTTGTATGGAGATTACATGGCAGGCCGCTACTGGCGGGTGCGGACGGATAATAGCCAGGTGGTGGCA